>MU273519.1:0-129809 GCA_022160365.1 Vararia minispora EC-137
GCTTCCGGAACATTCCAATCAGTAATCCAATTTGTTTCCAACATTCTCGCCGCTAGCTCTCCGCTCCCTTACCGGCAATATGTCGTGACCAGACGCCCTTGTCCGCCCGTCTTACGTTCCAAATAAAACGTCACTCGCCGCTAACACATCCGTTTCTTAACGGCCACGCTTCACTCCCACAGCCCAAATCCGCCGCTAACGTCTCCCTGCCTTAACGGCCATCACTAAAAATCCTCCCCCTCGCCGACAATGCTTCCCTATCTTACCGGCCACCCTCCTCTCCACCTTTCGCCGCTAACACTTCCATGTCTTACCGGCCACCCTCCGCTCTCTTTCGCCGCTAGCTCTACCCTTTCCCGACGGCCCGTTGACTAATATTTATTTAATCTACCTCCTCGCTACTAGACACCTCGTCAACCAATACCCTTGTCGCCAGTAATACTTTCCCTTCTTACCGGCCAATCCTCCACTTCCACTCGCCGCTATCACATCTCCCCCTTACCGGCTTGCTGCCTTTCCTTAATATCTCAATGTTGTACAGTTAATTTATGATTATACTTATACTGCGCTTTTGCTCGCCGGTTCCCGTGCACTCGCTTACCGGCCATCTCTTTCCGAAAACCTAAGCATAACCAAACCTAACCCTGGCTAGGGGTCCTCAAGCACGTATATAATAGAGGCAGCGATCTCGCTGCGCTGACAATGAAATATATAGATAACAACTAACTTGTAAAGGACAGGCTTGTGCGCCAAGCCTAGAAGCAAAAAGTAAATCAAAATGCGCCGTACAACTTCGACGAATACTAGGGAGTTAACGCGATGAGAGCAACGAGCAGTGTCCAAGAAGGCGATGGAAAGGATAGCAGGGCGAGGCAGGGGATAGCAGGAAGACGTGCAACGTCGAATAGGATACTGACACGACGGAGGAGAAAGATCAGATAAATGTCAAGAAGAGAAGGCAGAGCGAAGAGCATGCGGACGCGCGCAGGTGTTACGAATACATCTGGTTCTTGTCGTCAAAGTGCTTGTCGGAGTCGTCGTCTCCGCCAGAACCACTGATAGAGCGGGCGCTGGACTCGCGGCCTGTGGACGATTGAAGTGAACGATTGACTCCCGTTGCTTCCGCAGATCGGGTACGCATGCGACGAGCGGCAGTAGCAGTGGGCTGAGCAGATTAAACATCGAGTGGGATCAGAGAGAGGAAAACGTACCGCGTTCGGATCGACGACGATCAGCGTGCTCGGACCAGCAACTGGCTGTCCCTGATTATGACCCGAAGGCTTTCCGCGCGACGAAGTTCCTCGTCTTCCCTTAGTATTCCCACGAGTCTTCGTTGCGACGGGAGGTGCCGTCGGACCATCCAAGGACGCCGACGACAAATTGCCGTCTTTGACCTTCTTCTTCGTGTCGCGCTTCTTCTTCTTGGGAGGCTGGCCCTCAGGTGAGACGGCAGAGTCGGACCGAGTCCTGGCAGGAGGCGTAGCAGGACGAGCTACTGGGTCCGAGACGGGGGGAACCTGAGAAGGGTCGAGAGACATGGACATTGGAGGAGAAGGAGCCATGTCGACATCACCGGGCGACGAGAGAGGTGAGCTGGCGGTAGGAGCTGCCGGTGACGCGACCGGGGGAGCTGAAGGCAGAGGAGCCCTCGGCTGAAGAGAATCATCGAGAGCGGGAAGAGGACCCCGAGGCGACGACGGAAGCAGGTGAGGCGCGTTAGTAGGAAAGAGAGCAGACACAGGGTCTACAGAGAAGTCAGACGCAAGGTAATGAGATATAATAACGAAATAATTCGGGACGTTGGATGGGGACTATCCAGACCACAAACAATGCACAGTAGAAGGACTCGCCGTCAGCGATAGAGTGGACTAGCGGCGAACACGTAATTCGCCGTCGGCGACGTCGCTAAACTCGGACGAGGAAATCGCCGGCAAGGGAGTGGTTCACTAACGGCGGGAAATCGCCGGGTAGAGCGTGGCTCACTAGCGGCGGGAGCATCGCCGGGAAGAGCGTGGCTCACTAGCGGCGAAATGGATACAAGCACAAATCATCATTCATGATTCATGAATGGATTTGCATTAGCTCGCCGTTAGTCGTGGAGAGGGCTAGCGGCGAACTAAGTTGACGTAGGCGGGGCTACGAGAGCAGCGCGTTGTGCCTACACTGTAGTCGTCGTGGGAGGAACCAGTGGACAACATTCGTCCTCGCCGAGAAAGCAAAACATATTGGGCAAAACTGGACAGAAAGGCTGGCACTCACCTGGGTCAGGGCCTTGCGTACCACTTGGCGTCTCCGGCGCTCCAGACAGCTCCAGCGTCGATACGCCTGCTGCTGCTGCAACAGTGTCCACAGCAGCCTCGTTCCCCTGTGTGTCAATAGGCGAAGCGCGCATTGACTCGTTAGCCGGCATATCGGCATCTGAGTCATCGCTGTGGAAGAGGACCCGTTTCCACTTCACCGATTGTGAGGTATGTCCCTCGTCGTCGGAGACTTCCTCTGTATGACGCCAGGTGCCCATGTTTCGCGAACTGCCCTCATCGCGCATCTCGGTGTCCACGTCTTCCTTCCTGCGCTTGTCGCCGTCCTCGCTCTTCGCCTCCTCACCTTCCTCATCGTCTTGCTCATCTCCGGCGACATCACCGTCGTCCTCGCTCTCGATGACTCGCTGCTTGCCTTTCCTCGCCACGAGCTTGGTGGCGTCAAATGCGACCTCATCATCTGACGACTGATCGTCTTCTCCATCGGATGACGGCCTTCTGTTGTCTTCCGCTGCTGCTAATGGTATGGCTCGATCTCGAAATTTGCTGAGGTAATCGAGGAATTAGCTCACCGCGACGCTGTCTCGGACCAGCCCCATCCACGTCTGCCTTACTAGCATCCCTTCTCAGCTTCCGCTCAGACTGTTTCAGAGCTGCACGAATTGTGCGCGCAATCTCCTATATCCTCCGAGTGAGTAGAGATAGATGCGCTAGAAACGCAGCGCACCCCGCCCTGGTCCAGATGCTCGTCCAGAGCCAAGAGAACCTGAACAGAGTATTTGAGACACTCGAGCAGCTCCGAGCTATAGTCTCGCTTAGTGAACGCCTTCTTAGCTTTCTTCGCGAACATAGTGCTCCGCTTCAACTCCGGCAGAAGAATCTCCGCGTCTGGCTCCCCCTCCTTCACAGATGCTTCCACGGCCTTGAGCTCTGTCTCCAGATCGGTAATCCTGTTGTTGAGCTGGGCGAGCGCACGGGATCGAGCATACTGCGCGCGAAGAAGTGCGGAGAGATGTCCGAGCTCCACTGTTGCCTCCTCAGACGAGTTCGTAATATCCGGGTCAAAAACCGACGTCGTGCGGGGACGAGGTAAGTTCAATGGGGGTAAGATATCGCAGTCTACGGCGACGGATCGTGACCAGCTGACTTGCCGAAAGTCCTTGACGCAAGAGTTAATCCGCAGAAGCTAATGGTATGCATCGTTAGTCATCATCTCGATACGGCGTGATCTCAACAGGGCGTGCACATCGGAAAAGAAGCAGATAACAATGGGCACGTACGTTGATCAAGTTGTCCGCCGCATCGATACACTCTATATATCGCGGCTCCTCGACTTGCTTCCCCCGAGAATATATGCGCGCGGCCAACTCCGCGAGCGACTTCTCGTTGGTTGCAGTTGGCTTGGAGGACCCTTGTGCTCCCGTGGGCTTATGACCTGTGACATACATCAAGTCGTGCGAGATCATCGAAGAATACAGCTGGGTAAGAGACGACTGGGTGTGAGCAGTGCGTGCGGCTTCCTCGACGCGCTGGAGGAGGACGTGATATATGTCCTTGAAGTCGAATGGGGCTATCCCGCCCAATTCCTCGATCGCCCCGAGATCCCATCGTGCGTGTAGATCACGCTCCCAAAGCTGGAGGGATTCGTCAGCGAAAACGTCTCTCAGCATCGACTCCAAATTGGAGCGGAATGCCTGAACGTCAGGAGACGCGTAGACACGTCGCGACCAGATGATGGATCTCCAAGCTTCGAAGGCAAACGACTTCGCGCGACGCTCGGCAGATTGAGCCGCATCGCCCGAGGCACCGATCGGCATAGATGTGGCGAGTGCGACGTGCGCGGCCGGATAATCGGCTTTGTGGTCGTCAGTGATCGGCCTTTGCGACTGAGCCGCCGCAATGGCCCGAGCGTTGCCGCCTTCCGCCGTCCTGTCGGTTTTCGCCTTAGATCGAGCGGCTTTGCCTGCCTCGGCGAAGACGTCGGCCCAAGATCGCAAGTAGAGATCGACCTCTGCAGCTATCTTCTTGCCCTTCGCTATTGCCGCCGCGTCGCAAACGGGCCACCCCATTATACGACACACGAGGTCACTCGGGTCGTATTCGTTGACGTAGTCCATGAAGTCGGCGAGACCAGTCTTGGAATCATATGCGTCCAGGAAAGGTCCACCGACGGTCAGGATACAGTGCTCGAGGAGCAGGAGGTGGGGATATCGCGAGCGCATAAGAAAACGGCAGATCTAGCCAGTTCAGATGTAAATAAAATGGTTATAATATTTAGGGTACTCACCCGGCGAAAGATGTTATCAGTAGTCCTTCGTGATCGAGCGGCCTTCTCTGACTGCTCCCGTGTGAAATTTGTCCACTCATAGAGTCCGTTGGAGAAGTCTCTCCAACCGTCGCGCCGATGGAGCTTGTCGATCAGTATTCCGGGCTCCAGCATAACAATAGCCTAAACAAATTCACGTAAGTCGCGACGGCCGGGAAGGAACGTTGTGACTGGCGGTAATCGACGACCTAGTGTGAGATGGCCGCTTAGCACTGGGGTGCTTGACGGCGAACTCGGGAGAGGTCACAGGACGCAAAGGAGTGGATGGCCGATTAGCAGCTCATTGCTTAACGGCGACCACGGTGAGAAGCCCACATGATAAAGCACGAGGATGGCCGGCTAGCATGTAGATGCTTAACGGCCAGCGGACGAGGTCACTGGCTACAAGCTGGGTATGGCCGCTTAGCACCCAGGTGCTTAACGGCGATCGAAGGCAGTCACGGGATACAGGGCGGGGTGGCCGCTTAGCAATTAGATGCTTAACGGCGAATCGGGAAGGCAGTGTTTGAGCGCGAGAGCTGGTGAGATAACATTGCCGGGAGAGGGCGAGATGCTTGCCGGCGAATCGGGCTCGCGATTTGGAACTGGATGTGATATCTTACCTGAGACATGGCGTGAGGGATCTCGTCTAAGAGATGCGTCCAGAACTCGAGCATGTTTTGACACGCGAGTCCCATGAACGACCCCTCCTCGACACAATCGCATGCCCATATCGCAAGGCGACAGGTCATGGACTGGTAGGCCGCCTCCACTTCCTCAGGTGTGAACCCCTTGATCTTCTTCGGCTTGTCGTCCGTTCCCCACACTTCGGCAATGCCGTCCCGGACATTGTCAAAGTAAATCAGTAGCGCTGGCGTCACGCCGCCCTCCCCTCCTCTTTCGTCCAACTGCCACGTACCGTACTGGAACGCCTCCAAGTCGTTCCGCCGCGACGAACCCGTTGAAGACGTCCCAAACGTCTGCGTAAACGCCTTCGACAAGATCTGTTCCACCTGCCCGTCTGCCATGATTGGCAAGAAATCCTTCGGCGCCGGTTCCTGCCGGTAGCCTTTCGTGATCGCCGCCCACTTCTCCGCTCCCTCCGTCCGATCCGGTCGAGGATGCTCCGCCTTGTATTTGCCCTCCTTCTCTCGCCGCGCTTTCCGCTCCTCCGTCGTCTCATTCTTCCTTTGCTGCACGTTGTTCGCTCGCTTCCAGGCCTCAAATTCCTTGTCCCACTCCTCTTGCTCCTTTTCCTCAGCCTTCATCGTTTTATACGCAGCGAACACGTCCGCGACTGTCCAATCGTCCCCGGACTTCGCAAAGATCCGGCACACGCACGACATTTCACTGCAAAATAGCTCTATCAGCAGCTAGCGATCCTCATGATTCAGCTGATCGATGTGTCTGAGATCGACTGAACACATACTCGTCCGTGCCGTTTCCAGAACGCATCCTTCATTTGATTAGGATGCGTCATCGCCGTGTCGACCAACGACGGGAACGTCACCGCCAGCTCCAGCGCCCACTCAGTCGTCCATCCGCTCCTCCACACCTCCCTCAGCGCAGGTCGGATATGCACCTCCGAGCTGTCCGACGCGATCGTGTGCAAGTCGCCGTACTGAACCTTCCCCGCATCGAGATCCCGACTGAGCCGCTCACGAAGCAGTTTCAACAACCCGCGCATTCCCTCGTCGGGCTGCTCGAACGCCTGCGGATCGCGAGGGTTCGCTGCGATGTACTCGCGCAACGTCACATCAGCCATAAGCATCTCTGCAGGTATTCAGCCGGTATGTAGAATCGTTGTAAGCGCCACGCACCTTCGTCGTATATCTCCGCGTGCCACACTTTGTAGTTCTCCATCCACGCCTCCAGCCTGCCCTGATCTTCCGCGCTGATGTCGTCTCCGGTCATTCTTCCAGCTTCGCGCGTGATGAGGTTGAGGGCCGCCTGCCGACGATGTCCTCCCGCCAAGATACTCGGCGGATGCTCCTGGCATACCTTCGCATCCCATTTGACCAAAGGCGCGCTATCTGTCGTGCCCTTGAGCTTCTTCAGCAGCTTGTCCTGATCTAAGTTGACGATAGCGGATTTCATCGCCATTACACGCAAAGGGTACTTCGTATCGAGGACCTGGCCGCCCTCCATGCTCGCCATAAGATTCCGAACATGCGACGGAATCAGACCACGCGTATTGACTCGATTTTTCTCGATCACGACGGGCTTCGCTTCGTCGTCGATGTCGACGCGAGCGATACAAATCAGGGCCTTTTCCCTGTCCTTGTCTAACCGATCCTCGTCTTCCCGCCTTTGCAGGAGGCGATCCTGGAAGAATGTATATATACATCAGATAAATAGGGACATATGAGAATAATATTGTGACGCACATTTGCACCGTCTGCCCCTTTCTGCTTCTGTGCTGCTTCCTCCTCTGCCTTTTTTTCTTGATTCGCTTTCCGGGCCGCGATGGCCTTCACTTTCGATGCCCTCTGAGACATTTCCGAGTAGAGATAATAATCCAAGTATGACAGTCGAGGAACGACCAGATGCGCCGAGACGTCGAGTGAACGTAGGGAGCAACGTATGACAATCGATTTAGCTTCCGTTTTCGGAGTTCGCGGCAAGGCACGTGAATTCCCTAATTCGGAAATTAGTCACATTGATCATTCCGAATTTTCGATTAACATATATCGTTAATCGAAATTTCGGAATGATCAATGTGACTGAAGTAAATATTCTAATTCACATATGGTTTCGCCGGTAGTAGGGCTTCATGGTGGCGGCGATCTGCGGATGTCGGACGGAGTGATTGATTAAGACGACTATAATAATAGCAAAAACTCCTGCCACTAACTGTCAAATACCTTAACGGCGAGAACGTCGTCGTCAATATCTGCAATGTATAAATCGGAAGGAACGTGACTCGCCGCCATCGACGACAGCTATTATCGGCGAGTGCGCATGGTCAACATGGGGTTCGTCGCAATTGATTTATATAATAATTATTGTAGGCATATTGCGACCGTACACAAAGTGCAAAACGTCTCGCCGCTAGCGAATCTCTGTCTTACCGGCCGAACGACATGGCATCGGATCTCAAAGGATCTCGTCGAGCTTCCGGGTTACCCGCCCGGTTGCCAGACACACAAACGCCTCCGCCATCACGAACGCATCGTTTCCAGCGTTGTGCTCGCTGTCGGGAGGTACGTCGATCTTCAACGCCTCGCAAAGATCTCCCAACCCGATCGGTCGGTCTTGCCTCCCAAATCCTTCCACCGCCGCGTACATCTGCGCCGTGTCGAACACCCAGCTGTCCGGCAGCCCTCCGAGGATCCTTTGCATATCGCTTCAGCGCCTTCCTGACTCACAGAACTAATATATATAATACTTACCGAATATCGTTCTCTCCCCCGTGAAACACCCAGATCCCCGGGTTCGCCGCTTTATCAGCCATCACAATCCTTCTCAAGTCCTCCTCTCGAGCGTACTCCACCGTCACCCCGTATATACACTCCTAAATATTACTTGCTAGTTAATAACTCGGTCAATTGACAATTCATCGACGCCACGCACCGTCGAGTTCACATACTCCTCCCGGTTCCGTCGGCCTCTCAGACGCGCCATTCGCCAGTCGGTTCCTGGCGTACCCCCGCGAAGAGCGTGATGTTCAACGCCTCCCGCCTGCACGCTCATCCCTTCGGCGTCCACAATGATCCTACGCCGACCATACTCCAACAGCACCTGCCGCGTCCCATCCTTCCCCCACTCAAAATCCACGGCGTACCCGTAACAATGGCCCGTGCTCCATAGGCCCCACAGCAATCCACGCAGACGCGCCCGGTTCGCCACTGTGTATATCCCGTTCTGCTCATATAATAAATCAATATCCGTTAGTCTCCATCGGTACCCACTCACCATCTCGTTCTTCGTCGGCCCATCCGGCACCACATAACGCCTCGGCCCTTCCACATCTCGTGGCAGCCCCCACTCCACCATCACCTCCAACGACGCCCGATTCCGTAACACTGCGGCCACGAGCATCTCTACCATCTCCTCGCTTCCGATGAAGCCTTCGAGCCGCGTGAACGTCTTCGAGATCGTCAGCCGCACTCGCTCGTTCAACGCTGTCTGTTGGTCCTGGGTAAGCGACATAGTGGATGACATGATGATGATCGATAGCTTAACCCTCTCGCCCCACTTCTGTCTCCGATATATGAATCATGCCACTGCTCAATCACGTGAACGTTCTTCTCACGCTTCGTCGAACATTCCATCATTCATGCATTTGTTTCCAACATTCTCGCCGCTAGCTCTGCTCTTCCTTACCGGCAAATGTCATAACCAGACGCCCCTGTCTGCCCGTCTTACGTTTACAATATTCTCCCGCCGCTAACACATCTGTTTCTTAACGGCAACACAACACTGTCCGAACCCGCCGGTAACGTCTCACTGTCTTAACGGCCGGCTCTAATCCTCGCTCGCCGATACCCTTTTCCCTTCTTACCGGCCAGCCTCCATCCAATCCAATCTCGCCGCTAACAGACCTGCTTGCTACCGGCAAAATAATAAATAATACTGTTCATGATTCATTCGCCGCTACCCTGCCTTGGCCTTACCGGCAAAGTAGCTCCCTTATAAATAATAAACTTAATCTGACATGCTTCTGACTTGCTTAAATAATAATCATACTTTACTCGCCGCCAACATCCTTCTGTCTTACCGGCCAATGACTTTCGCTCGCCGCCACCGTCCCCTTGTCTTAGCGGCTGTGACTTTCTAATCGCCACTAAGACCCTCGTGCTTTACCGGCCAATGGCTTTCTACCGGCCGCTACCACGCCCGTCACTTACCGGCCATCGTCTACCTACTCGCCGCTATCACATCTCCCTCTTACCGGCGCGCTCCCTTTCACTAATACCTGTCGTATTATTTCAGTTGTATATACCTTATAATAATCAATTGTGTGTTCTGTTCCTTCGTGCTCCCACTCGCCGGTTCCCGTCCACTCGCTTACCGGCCATCTCTTTCCAAAAGTCTAAGCATAACCAACCCTAACCCTGGCTAGGGGTCCTCAAGCACGTATATAATAGAGACACAAGTGTTGATCCCGGTACGCACGGCCTTGATTTGCAACCAGTCTACCGCCTTATCGTTGGAAGGCCAGGACATATCACGAAGGTAGTGGTCGAAAATGCCGAGGACGGGTCCGACTGTCATCAGCGCCTCCTTCACCTTTTTCACCTTCATCAGTGCCTCCTCCACATCTTTCGCCTCCTGCCCGGCCCACTCCTGAAGGATTGGAGGTGGGTTGTCTATTTCTGTCGGTGGCTTGGCATATAAATGACAGAAAAAAGTTCTCAAACTCAGCAGCAAGGCCGAAAGTACTGCCGGCTTGACATCCTCCGAAATGAGATTCGCTGGGAAATAACCATCCCGTAAGAAAGATATCTTGCCTTGGCCGCCCTTGGATGTACCATCTCCGTGACCAGTAGAGAAATCGAAAACGGCACGGAGCTGACGCTGGACAGCTATTTCGTCTCCAAACGGTCGGAAGCACATTGCATAGTACCAGAGAACGTAGAGGATCGACTCTAGATCGTCTGCTAGCGTGTGCTTGTGGGAAAGAGGGTTCTGAAGGAGCTTGATGCTCATGAATCGCCAGGTGCCCTGTACGTCGATGTTAGATCCGCCCATCGTAATCCAGATAAAGGAAAAGAAATACAGTCCGGCCAAATCGACGTGCTCCCTCGACGGAAAGCCGAACAGAAAATTCAAAGTCGCCAAGGAAGCCCCGACCATCCTTGTCGATCAGGATGTTCCCACCGCTGACATCTCGATGTAGGATGTCCGCCTTCTTGACCGCCTCGCCAAGTACTACATCCAACGGTCACACACGACGAGCTGCCGAGAGAAGAGGAGACGGACCATATACTGCATCGCGCACCGCTTGGCACAGCTCTCGCGTGCTCCTGAACTCGGAAAGGTCGACCCCAATCTTCTTGAACACCAGACGGTGATGGACTTGCGACTCCAGCGGGATGGCATCGCCGCACTTCTCCTTCTCCTTATCCGACACGTGAGACCAGTAGAGCTCCGGGTATTCCCGGGCAACTTCCAGTGTCATCGTCCGCTGCACGACCGATTCGTCCTGCTGGCCCCCGTCCCCGTCTTCATTCCTACTAGGCTCAAACAGGTCCCCACCGTACGCAAAATCGGGAAGGTATTCCTTGACTCCGCGATCCGCCAGATGCTTGTAGATCTCGGCCTCGGACTCCATACCCTCAGCCTCGATGCGCCATGTGTCCTTCATCCACACCAGCTCCCGATCGTCGAGATCGACCCCGATGTAGCCTCGAGTCGCCCGTCCTCTAAGTCCACGTGTGTCGGTCCGCGGATCGCAAGCAACGACTCGGTGCGTAAAGCCCTTGGACACGGGGACAGAGAACACGTAAAGCGGCTTGTTGGTGGGTAAAATACTGTCCCGGGGGATACTTGGGTGGAGTGACTCCTCCCCGCGCACGCTGAGAATATCGCGCGCAGCTGCAGCCTCGGCCTCGGCTGCATCACGGACAGTGCAATCCCAGCCGCGCTCAGCGGGAGATAGGCGGCAGAACTCGAAGAAAAAGTCGCCGAGAAAGGTAGTATCTTTGATGGAGAACAAGTCCGAATAGAAAGCTCCGGCATGGTCGAAGCGTAGCAAGCGCGCCGTGAAATCCTTCAGGATGGTAACACAGACCACGAACGTTCGGTGGCTGTTCTCGAACGCGCAGTGGGCATACTCGCAGAACTGACCGCGCGCACGACGCGAGCTGTCCGAGGTCCCACAGGGATCATCGGCGGCGGGTTTGACGTCGATGATGATCTCGGGCTTCCGCCACGAGCCCTTCTCGCCTGGACCTAGCTTCCAAACCACACAGTCCGGCCGGCGCATGAGACTTGTTCGGTGGTGTTCGAGGTTTTCATGGTGAGTGTCTTTGCAGAACATCTCGCCGCAAACTCCGCTGACTTGGATACATTCAGCCTGAACGACGGCGTCAGCCGATGAATATCATGACACCCAACCACGGCCACGCACCATGGATTCTTCAGTGATAGTCTCCGGCAACGGTAACGATAAATCGCTGTGCCCATCACCAGAGTAGTTGGGGATGATACGCTTCACCCAAGCGTTAGGTGGAAGTGGCCCGACCCAATGGCCTGCCATGTTCGCCGCGTTGTCCCTGTATTTCTGCTTGTGCCCCGTTGCGGTGAAAGGGTCGCGCGTCTCAGCGGGATCTGACCTCTTGAGAGGTGTAGAATGAGTTTTAGAGCTTGTGTACGCTCTATACGAAGGAGACGGGGTGTGTCGTTCGGCTTCAGGCGCAGAAGTATGAGCGGGACCCGGGGCATGAGCAGGCGATATGGTATCTGGTGGTATCGAAAAAGGGCGAGGAGTTGAAGCAAGAAGGTAGCTTTGACCTTTATAAGCGTAGAAGAGTAAGGTCGTGGTAATGGTTACAGGGAGGGAAATAGGCAAGGCAACGGGTGAGGCGATCAATCGATGAAGGTGGGACAATAGCAAGCGGCCTCGTCCCTATGGCGCGAATTCAACGATGTTCGCCACGTGCTCCCTCGGCATTTTCCTACCGTCCCAAATCAGTGCTGTCAGTGACGCCGTCTAGACAGAGTATCAATCAGGCAGCTTGATTCAACGCTTGCCAACAATCTAGACGTGGGTATGGGCAGAGCACTGCCAGACAGGCCTACACCGGCGTGTGTTGGCAAGGGCCGGGCGTGGGCTCGGCAGCCACTACCAGCCAGTTCCCAACTAGTGTGTTGACTGCGCATCACTGCTGAGATACGGATCCAGATACACCGTAGTATTTCGCCAACTTTGAGACTCTAGTGCAGCTGCGTGGCCATACTTGGGATGCACCCCGTTTTATTCCACTAGTACTTTTGTGATAGTGGCGGTTACTAGTAAAAGGCAAAGCAGTGGGCGACGGTCGGAGGACGGCCCGATGAGTCAAGCGCACGCGAGGCGATTACAAGATCAGCTTCACCCCCGCACACATCTCCGTTCCCTGTATCTCTCCCTCCTCTCTCTTCTTCTTGTAGCCTTGGGCATGTCCACCACCCCGCCAACGCCCGCGCCGATTCCGCTCGCACGGCCCGACGGCTCGCTTCCGCCCGACGACGAGGCGCTCGCGGCGCGCACACACGTCGTCCTGGTCGGCGTCGGGTGCGTGCGTGCGTCCGTCGCCGCGCCGCGCGTCCTGACCACGCGCGCAGGGGCGCGACGTGCTCTGGCAAGACGACGCTCGCTAAGCACTTGCGTGACATCCTCCCGGACTCTTTCATCATCCACCAGGACGTGCGTACGCCGTGCCGCACGTCGCCGTCTATCTAATGTGGTATCCCGCAGGACTTCGCGCCCGTACGCACCTCCCTCGCATGCCCACGCGCACGCAATCTCACACTCACCACCTAGCCACAGGCAACACTCCCAATCCACCCAGCCCTCGGCGTCGAGGATTGGGACAGCGCACCGACAGCGCTTGACTGGCCACGCTTGCGTGCGTATCTGCGCACAGTCAAGACGTCCGCGCGCATCCCGCACGACCACTCTTCGCACGACCACCTGAACGTACAGGTCCCCGTCCCCGTCGAGTCTGCGATAAAGGAGCGCTGGCGCACGCGCTTTCAGGAGGTGCAGAAGGACACCGAGCGCGCGCACGGCGTGCGCGTCGTGTGGGCGCTCGTCGACGGCTTCCTGCTCTACTGGGACAAGGTGCGTCACACGCGCTTCCCCGACCTTGTCGTAGGTGTGGACGTCTGAACTGAGCGCGCGCAGGCTGTCGTCGATCTCCTCGATGCAATGCTCTTCCTCCGCGTCCCGCACGATACACTCAGGCAGCGCCGCGAGGAACGTTCTGGCTACGCGACCGCCGGTACGCCTCTTACTCCGCGCGCCGCCGCCAACCCTGACGTCTCCGCCCGCCTTCTCCTCTCGTCTAACGCACGATCACCGCACGCACTTCGGCCAACATCCACCTGCACCCACCGTTTGTTCGAACGCCCCCCTTGCTCCGCGTTCACGCCCTGATCGTCGCCCACTCGTCCCCGCCCGGGCGTGCCTGTTGTATTGCTCGCTCGCGTCCGACCCCGTCTCTCGTTCGCCGCTCATACGCGCGCTTGGAGAACAATTGGACGCCCCAGAAGGCACGTTCTGGCGCGATCCGCCCGGATACTGGTGCGCGTCTCTTCCTGTTCTTTGCGCTCCTTCCTGCTCCGAGCACGTCATGGGCCCGTGCCCGGCGCACCGTGGGGGCGTGCGGTGGGTGTCGCAGATAATTCCTCGATTCGCCCATTCCCGACGCATCCCGTCGGTCCGCCCGTACTCCGCCGTGCTGTCTCCCATCCCCATCCGCCGCGCAGTCGACCCGTCTCTAACATGCGCACTTTGCAAACAGGGACCAGCTCGTCTATCCCGCCTATGTCGATGCGCACCGCGCGCTCTTCGAGGTACGTCTCGCCGTCGCGCCCCGCCGTCCCCTTGTATCCCATCATCCTCTCGCATACCGCCGTCCTCTTGCCTTCTCCCATGTCTTCCTACTCTCTCAGCTCTTTGACACGTCTTCCAGGACGGCAACATTGAGACGGGCGTACCGACGCTGCCAGGACTCAAGCTGTTCGAGCCGCTGCGCATGCGCATGGACGACGTCGTCGAGCGAAGTTGCGAGGTCATCGAGCGCGCGCTGCGTGCTAGCTTCAGCGGAGAGGTCTGAGCGATGTGGCAACGGGCGCTTTCGATGTGAACGATTGTAAGATGCTACATAGATAGCAGAATAGAGTACCCTTGATGAGCATGAGGTGCTGGTTGCTGTGTAGGCTGACTGGGATTATAAGCCTGGGGAAAATGCTCATGGCCTTTTACGCACAATACCGCCGACGGGGATCGAACCCGCAACCCCCGCCTTTTGCATTATAATAGGAAGGCGATGCGCTACCATTGCGCCACGACGGCTGTTGAAAGAAAGCGCCAAGATGTGAATAAGGAATTTTGACTGACGCGTTCTTACGTCCATCCCAACGATCACTTCTTCTGCGACCTGCATGGCCTTCCCGCTGTCGTCGCCCCGTTGATCCCCCCTCCACGGTCCTGGACCTCTCTACGCCGGCATTTTCGACGATATTGCTGACCACTAGCTCAGCATCTCGGCCGCCAGACGGCACGCTGGGCTGTGTCCGAGAATGTCAGTCGACTGAATGGCGTAGGCCGCGGGTTTGGGTGAGACTGGGGTGAATGCAGAGGGGCATAATGGCGAGGAGAGTGCTACGATACCTCCTCATATCGGCTTGCAGGCCTTGCCTCGCACGAGGATGCGCGCGATGCCGTTTGTAGCTTAGGTGTGTCGTTCGCGCGGGCGTGCTGCGGGCGGTCGTGCTGACGTGCAGCCCAAAGATTCGTGTATCTAAGTGCCGGCTCCGTTGCAAACGGACAGTAGCCGTTAAAAATCGTATCCATGAGCTCTGCCCTTCACCTCTCGAGACGTTCGGATCCAGCATCCGCTTGTGTGCTCTGACGTACGCTCTATTTCAACATCCTCTGCCGATTCCAGGCCTGTTTGAGTACCCGCGGGCGAATGTGCGCGCGGAAGCCGGATCGATCTGCATATCGCCATTCTGCACACCGTGCTAGTTTGTGGGCAAGATGGCGCCCGTCGTGGAGCACCACCGGCGATGACTCCATAACGAGCATGCGTGGCTGTGTCACCGTCCTCGCGCCCCATAGCCGCAGCTCGTCTTTCCGCGCCCGAGTTGAGCAAGGCCTGCTTCACAAGCTTGCGTACCTCGGTACCGGGGATGCCCGCCCGACTACAGTTGCCGCGATCGCCGAACGCAAGAAGAATTATTAGCGCAAGACCGAACCTCCCCGACCTTGTGCGCGCGCCGCTCCAAAGATGGATGCGATGGTCCGGGTGACGCCCAGCGCAGATCCCCGAACGGCATAGCTGCCCAAATGCCCTGCGAGGGCCGACAGACATGATGATAAACGTGTTTTGGCTAAGCTGCGCGGTTTTAAGTTACCGAGAGTCTTACGGTAAGCTTTGATGCAATGCTCTCCTCTTATGTTTTGCTCACGGAAATGTATTGGACAGTGCTACTACCCCATCAGAGTACATGGCGAGTTATCTAGACTCGAGTCTCAAGAGCGCACTTAATGTATCTCGCGCTCCAAGTATATTGCGTACCAAACAGGAGAAGGCAGGCACATGATCCTCATGAGGATTAGGGCTCTCTGTCTGATGGAACCCGACTGGCGCAAACGCCGAATGTAAAGATCGACAGCGGCCACGCAGCCCCCTTGCGACTGTACGACAATATCTCGCCAAGGTACGTACATTATGCGTAGGCGCTGGACTGGTTATATAGCTCAGACGGGGTTCGCTGCGCCGTCGCCTTTCGTGCAAATTTCCGTACAACATGCTCTCGGTATGTATCCGGATGAACCCCACGTTCGTGGCTCCGCTCACGCGACATGCAGCTCCCGAACGAACTGTGGCTCGACATCGTCGACATTGCAGCGCCTGTCATACCTTTCTTCACGAACATTGAGACGCCCACCGAAATCGACCCGCTACACCCGAATATCTTCAGCGTATCCGCCGCGGATATAATTACTAACACGCGCACGCTCTCTGCTCTCCGCTTAGTCAATCGGCAGCTGCAAAAGCTTTTTCCTCCACAATGTCGTGAATACCTCGTTGTTACCAGTCAGACTGCACACCGCATCCGACACGCGCTGGAATGGGGCGGACGAGAGTTTCTCTGGGCGCGCCACCTCGTTCTCGTGCTCAACAAAAACGAGCAGTCCATCACGTCTTTTGCTGATTTCGCAGCGATCGCTGAACGCCTGCCGTCGGTGCAGATCGTCTCCTTCGCCACAGATGACTCATACGCGGGCGACGTGCTTATGCAGCCGCACCTCGACGGCACGTTGCTCTGCACTGCGCTGCTCAACATTGCCCCACGCGTTCGCCGACTGGCATTCATGGAGGGCTCGCGCGTTTTCTTCTCCGACGTACAAATCGGCGCGCTCGTGCGCGCGTGCACGTCCCTCCGCACTGCCTCCGTCTCACCACATTTCCTTGGCCCTCCCCTCGCGCGCCCCGGATGGCTCCCCAACGCGTACCCGCCACGCTTCCCCGAGATCGTCATACGGGCGGTACATCCCTGCGGCCCGCCGACGCATCTCGCCCTCGCCGTTGCGTCCTATCCTTCCGCGCAGCTCGACTCGCTCCTTGCGCACCTCTCCTGCAGCACACCGACGCTCGCTCACGTCTCCCTCAGTGCGCCCTGCACAGCGCTCGCGGCCCTCCTCGCGCGGCACGTCCCGCCATCTGCGACTCGCCTCATGCTTCACGTCGCTCCGCCCACGCTGGACGACGTCTGGGCGGTGCTCATCGCCGTTCTCGACGTCGGCTATCGCGTCACCTGCGAGCACCTACAGAGCGTGCAGTTCACCCAGGCCCTGGTCGCGCGACGTGTGAGGGACACGGTCGGGACCGCGCCGCGGTTGACAGGCGCGATGATGGCCGGCGTCCCGTTCGACATTCTAGATGACACTGGGGAAAAGATTGCATAAGGGGGCTTGAGAGCTGGTTTGGGTCAATATAACAGTGTAAGCTCGAATTGCTTTAATGGCCGCTCCGCGCGTCGATTGCACCATGGCTTGTCACTTTTGATTAGATGTCTCAGTATGATGCTTTATCGCCATACGCAGTTCTGAACACGACGAAGGTCCCTTGAAAGGCACGTGATCGTGTGCTGAACTACGGTCTTCAGCCCTTTACACGCCATCTCCAGATACTAGCAGCTTTAGATTGCCTCATTACTTACCCACATCAAGCTCGGCTGGAAGTAGGACGAAGGGTGACGGTGGTTGTAAGTATAAAACACTACATGCAAGGACTGAAAGATGAAACTGGGACGCGAGAGGCGGGATGGAGATGGAGGCGAGAGAAAGGTACGAAACAGGATACGCGAGAGCGCAGAGCCAGCCCGAAATGCTTTCGCACTATAGTCACGAGAACGAGACGTTCAAATGTACACATAGCGAGGTGCAGGAGCGCCGTCGGTGACGCGCTCACCTGCAGGCTCGGAATGGTACAGGAGCGTTGTCGCCGACACAGCACAGTCGGCTGCACCACAGTGCAGGCGCACCATTGGCGATGCGCCGCATACCTGGCGGGTTGTTCATGAGCACATGGAGCAGTGCTTGAGTCAGTCGCAGGGGAAACGAACCTAGCGTTGCTTCGTGACACCCGATTGCGCGAGAACCGGATCTGGGGAGTGCGTGGGTGGAAGGAATGCAAGCGGGTTGATGGAGCCGGGTATAATTGGCTGCCAGCTCTGCCAGTCCGAATAAAAACCGGGTCTTGCACCATAAAAGAAAGCGGACTCACCGTTACCTCACAATGCATCTCTAGAAACTACCCACAGGGGCTCCATGCGCATGCGGGCTAAACGGCAGCCAGCGTTCGTTCAGGACCCACCGCGCGGCCCCCGACAAGCCCTTCCTGGCATTTATGCCAACCTTCCCGATGCTGCTCCCGGAGAGCGTGCCCTCGAAACTGGCGGGAAGGAGCGCTTTGATCTCCTTCGCCGTTAGTGCCTTGGTGGCGTCCGTCGGCAGCACGGCGATGATCGCCCGCTGTACATCATCCAGCCGCTGGTATGCCCTCGTCAGCAGGGGCTACGGAGCTAGTTAGCACAATACGCAACTAGGGAGAAGGATGGCGGACGCACCGTCGGCTTCGGGCTCGCCGAGCTGGACGTCACTTCCCGAGTTTCGACCTGCGCAGCCGGCCTCTCGACCGTCTTTCGCGGTGGTTCAAGCGCGCCTGGCTGCAACCACCACTTTGGCTTCTTTGCCTGCGACGGTGGTGTAGCCGCCTCGGATTCTTCTCCAGCCTTCCTCTTGACGCCGGCTTGTATGGCTGGGGAAGCGACGCTTGACGACAGCGGAGCCCAGAGGGCACTGCTGGTGCTGAGGGCTCGCGCACCTTGTGTCACAACTGGGGCGCTCCGTGACGCAGCGGGGACGCTATAGTGCGTTAACGTCGGAAAATAACGAGGGGGAGGAAGGAACATACGGTACTGGTAAGCACAGCGGCGACAGATACGTGCGGGTAGCCGCTAGCGATACGGGCTTGAGCGGTTGTGGCACTGCGGGCCTAGATAGCGACAGCGCGGCAGGGTTAAGTGGCGATGGCACAGCGGGTTTAAATGGCAACGGCGCGGCGATCTTGGGTGGCGATGGTGCGATAGGCTTGGGCGGTGACGGCGCAAGGTGGGGGTCCGGGAGGGCGAGGAATGGGTGCCAGTGGGTATCAACGGGAAAGATAGGAAGTGGGTGGTTGAGGACGGCTGCACTAGCCTTTGTAGACTTGTCTTGCGTTTTCGCTTTGGGTCTAAAGTGAGTGGCATGAGCACCCATCGAAACGATCTGCATGAAATGAAGCATAACGGACATCGGGTTCACGATTGGACGCGGTGGCGATACCACCGCACTTATGAGCGAAGGGCTGATCGTTGACTTGGGTAAACTGGAGCCTGCAGTCTGAGCTGCGGGCTCTGCTGAAGTCCTGACCCGCTTCGTGGCGAAGGAAGAAGGCGGCTCGTCCGACGCCTTGCGCTTCGTTGATGCGGCAAGTGCGACGAAAGTCTTCGCGCTGACCGGTGGACGGGGAAGTAAGAGCGCTGCGATCCGGCCTTCGTCGAAAACTTCTAGCCAGCCGCTCTCTATGGAATAAGCCTCCGTGCCGTCGTGCTCGGCAATGGACGCGAGCTCGCACTCGAAGTCTAGCTCCCATATCTGCCGCCTGCGGCTCGGCACGGACAGGATGGCGATAAGAGTGTCACATTGCACTTCGACCTGGAGGTGGTCGCGGTCTTCGCTCATCACAGGAAGAAGCTAAGGACTCGTTGAATGAGAGATGACCTCAAAGCACGCCATGTTACGCACCTCGACCGCGCATTGCTTGGACTTCTCCTTCAACGACACGCAGAAGGTGAATAGACCCACTTCACCCAGACCTTCCTCTGCAGCGTACACGCTCTCGTCATCTTCGCATTCAGCTAAGCTCGTCTTTCCTGTTTCGGGGGTTGAGTGCACCGCGGTCTCGAAGTCGTTCCAGGCGGCGTCCGAATCTTCATCCGAGCTGGACGAATCATCAGACGACTCTTCGTCGACCGTCTTCTCTGCAGCGGCTATCGAGGGCAAGGACGCAGAATTGCTGTGAAGAGGATGGGCGCGCGTCGTCGTTGGCCGTGCCACCGGGTAGGGCGCGGAGGTGGTGGTGGTGCTGAAGGCATACTTGGTGGTGGCCATAGTGCAGTGCTAGTAGTGATATCGTTCGAAGCAGAACGTCGCAGGCTCTCGAGGAGGGATGTAGAAGGCGATGGTTGGTGCGAGAGATGGAAGATGAGAGGGAGAGATGGATGTGGTCTATATCCTTCGCCACCGAGCTTTTGTTCGCGCCATAGACGCCCGTCATTGTCCCAACAGCCTCAGTGGCGAGGGAGGACTATGACCAAATCGGTCATAGGGGCATGAGATGTAACGTGCCCACAATCAAAAGAAGCATCGTGCCACAAGCAGTCTTGCGGTTAGAACGACTCACGCTGCCACCAACCAAGCCACCAACCGACGGTGCGCAGCCCGACCTTCACGTTCCGGAGCCTTGCGATCCATCCTCGGCGTCGTCATCTAAATTCAATAGCTTTCCGCCACGCGTCTACAAAAAGAGGATGAAGGCGCGTGATCATAGTAAGAGAGGTCCAAGTGATAGAGACAACGAAATCTGAGGGACGCCTTGTCAAAGTCGAACAGCGGTCACGAGGCATCGAGTGATTGTCGGAGACTGCCGGTTAGCATGTGGTCAAGCTCAGGAATCGCTGGTCGCTATTGCCAGCTTCCAAGTGCATGATGGTCAATTATGATGCGTTGACCTCAATCAGAACATTAAATCCGAGAGCGATTAGCAGATGAGGACCTGCGCGGAATTCGAATGTGCGGGTTGACGTCGCAAGTCAGAGGGGTTAGGGTTTGTAAACCGGCTTATGAGCCGGTCGAGCCGGTCCCTTTCACGGATCTTGCTCTCCTCCCTCCCTCAATCTTCCGCTTGAACGGACTGCTTTTAACCCACTATAAGGCTCCTTTATACAATGCCTTGGCGAGTCCTCGGAGGCTATAGGCCATCAACTTTCCACGACGCGGCCTCGCCGCCTTCTTCTCCTGCATCCAATTTCAACCTTCGGCGACACCTTGCAACTGTACAGAAGACCGCGGATCCCACCATCGCGCGATTGATTGACAGGAATTCTCAGTGGGCTCGTGCGATCGGAAGCAGCGAGCCACGATTTTTCCACGAGATGGCCAAAGGGCAGGCGCCGAAGGTGCGCCTTTGACAACACTTGTCCTCACCGACGATTCGTATTCACCTCCGCTTCGCTCTAGGTGCTCTGGATCGGCTGCTCGGACTCACGTGTGCCAGAGTCGGTCGTGACCGCGTCGAAGCCGGGCGAGATCTTCGTCCACCGCAACATCGCCAAGTGCGCACCTTTCCTCCCTCTTCATTAGCCGGCCCGGATCTTACGTGCCTCGTCCCCAGCCAGTTCCACCTCGACGATGACAGCGCGCTATCCGTCCTGACGTACGCAATTGAAAATCTTGGTGTGGAACACGGTGCATTCCCTCTTACTCCTTGACGCGTTGCTCCATCCCAACCCATGCTCCCGCAGTCGTCGTTGTCGGGCACACCCAGTGCGGCGGCGCGGCGGCGTGTTACGAGGCAGCGAAGGAGGCCAAGCTGAAATACAGACATCCATTTCAAGGTGCAGACACTGCCTACTCTAATCCCGGCGCGAACACAAGTGCAAACGCGAAGACGCCGCTCGGCCGCTGGCTTGCGCCGCTGACCGACATTGCCGCCTCGCTTGATCTCGATCTCATGCACACGGATCCCGACCGTGCACTCACGCAGCTCGTCCAGGCAAACGTCCAAAAACAGGTCGAAAACCTGTGCATTGCACCGCCCGTACGCGCCGTTTGGGACGCGCGTGGAGGTCCTGGGTTCAGGGAGCATAAATTATGGGTGCACGGGCTTCTATATGAGGTCGAGAGTGGCGCCCTGCGCGATTTGGGCGTCACACGAGGTCCGCCTGAAACCAGTCCGACCGCGTTTTCGTAGGTCTTCCTCGCATTGGATTGTTTGGGTATCATGCTCTGTGCGAATTCACCCCTTTTCACTGAACTAGAACGTGTCTGCCGATCGCGAGATGTTGTCAACGCGTGATGGCGGGTTCTGTAACGACATTAATAGTCAATGGCAGCCTGCCAAGTTCATGACAAGTAAGCCTCGGACAGCTTGCCCGAACAATTTCTTCTAGGACTCAATGACACCTTCCGCTGTTTTCGTGGGGACGATGGCGGCCTTCCTTGGATGCTCCAGCTTTATGACGGATTCTATCTCGACTTTTTAAACAAGCGTCTTTCAGGACCAACTCAAGGCCTAAACAAGCCATTCCCCGACGGACAGGAAGGCGAGAGTGCAGTGTATACTTGACCCCAATCCGAGGAGGGATTGCCGAATACGCGTATGAATGCCATTTTCTGAGCACGCGGGTACATATGGTTCCCATTCAGACTTGTTATAACTTGCAGCGCTTTGGGGGATATTGCTACCACCGTCACCCTCGTCCCCCGATTAGCCACTGCCTTGAACGATGCACGTGGTTCTGTTAGGGAGCATCTCGACCTCGTCTAAGAACTTGGTTTCCTGGCACACGATCTCGCGTAGCGCGCAGAGGTTTAACTGAGGCACAATGCAGCTAGAGACTGTGGATTCAGATCGCTGCAGTGCCGAGTCCACCTGCTTCTCATACGCGTCGTACTTGCTTGGCTTCACATACACTCTCTGACATGCATACTTCTTACAGCAACGGACACTTTGAAGTACACGCACGAGCTATATCCCAAGGCATGGGCTTGGGGAACAGCTCGCAGATACTATTGACAGTCGTGCACGCGGAGTGTACTTTAAGCTATCCACTTCAGTCCTTCGAACCATCCCATGTCGCTCCTGAGGGTGTTCAGGAGGTCCTGTTTTCTCGAAGGGGCCTGATCGCCCTCTTGAACGACATCGCATTGCTCTGGAGCACAGACGCTATACGCTTCAGTATGACCATAGTGCTATCTTATGGAACTCTTCCCGTTAGACACCCTGCTCTAGACAGTTGCTTAAACTGAATCATGAGCATCTTCTTCGCAGTCTTCACCACGCCGCTCCTGAAGGATTTCAATCCGGCTCCCCGTCTAGGTCCCTCAACCTGAATCCTTGCGCTCGCTTGCCAGATTATGCTGATGCTCTCCCTCAAACAATATGAGCTTACGCCGATGACCATTTAATAAGATCTCGACACGGTCATCCCGATTGATCTTCTTGGCGAGCGTCTTCCTGTGTAGGTGGACCTTTGTATCACTCCTGAGATTAATGACATAGCTAGCTACGGCCAGTAGTGCCCTATGTTTCCAACTTACATCAGCCACACCGCGCGTAGTGGTCAGTGCATTCCTTTACTAGCTTCCGTGGACACTGGCAAGTACAGGCGGTACTACGATCCGTGCCGCGCGGCCAAACTTGTAGCCTGAACATCCATTCGCAGCCCATTGATTATCATAATGAGCCCGCTTCCGTTTCTCGCGCTGTTCCTCGACCCGCTCCTGCGCGTCCATCATTAACAACGTCACCTCGAGCTACCGAATGTACGGTTGCAGAGCGCTCTGGCAACGGCGCGCCGGTTGGTTCTCGGGACGGCGGTGGGTGGCCGGGGCGAGGCCGCTTGAACGGTGTTAGTGCGCAGTGTGACGGTCATGGATGCCCTTGGCGTACAGACAGGTTGATATCGTACTTGCCGTTTTTGTTTTTTCTTTGTGCGCGCGAGAGCTTCGAACTCGTGCGCAATGTGTCGTTGACAATTTACCTCGTACTGCCAACGCTAAGACGGCCCTCACCATTACTACGCCACCTTCTCTCGGACCTCGTACCGGGATGCCCGTAACGCTAATGCGCACCGCGGCGAAGAAGCAGCAGCTCACAGTGCACGAATCGTGGGAGAGGGTCCAGTTAAGGGTCCCATGTGTGCAGTACCCAATACAGACATTCTTCAAGTTGAGATCTCGTCTGCGTTAGTATCACACCTTGCGAAGACTCTGTGAGTACTAGTGGTGTAAACTTTGGCTCACTGACCACGAATGGGCGCCTACCACGCCTGAGCCGTTTTTGCATCTGTCTGCCCATCAGGCCAACCGCGCAGTAGTCGACCCGCGCGCCTGGATTATTCACGCCGGGGAGGTGTGAGTGTGGGGTAACGCGCGCACGTGATCCGACGCGCCTATCCACCTCCTCTGCCCTGACTCGAGGCGATGCCTTCCCATTCCATCCTTCTCTTCCCTTCCCCGTGCGCTCTTCGAGACCCAGCATACGTCAGCCGCGTGCGCGCGCTCGGCCCTCATCAGCGTGAAAGGCCGGGCTTTCATCAGCAGTAGACGGAATGGCGATTCCGACGCGCCGTCAGCTGGCCACACCCGTCGTGCGCACGCCGCATCGCGTCGCAATCTCTCGAATCTGCGGCGCCGGTCCGGCGTCGTTATGAATTGCCGGAGTTCATGCGTAGGGTGAAAATGAGGGTGGAAGGAGAGGCCTAGAGAGGCGTGTAGAGAGGGTGAGGGAGGGGAGGTACAGGGGAGGGAGGCGCGGGAGGCACGAAGCGTGTAGAGCACGTACGGTGAAGCGCGGACCGAGGCGCGTACAGCACGAACCTAAACACAAGCCTAAGCGTATAATCGCACGGACCTACGCGCGCGCCCAAGCGTGACGCTGCTTCTCTATAGGCCGCCAGCGCGGCGGTGCACCCGTGCCACTTGCGACGACGGAGCGGGCGCAGCGGGCGCAACGCTGTCGTGGTCTCAGCGACGCTGACACGCGTGGGCGCAGTGCTCGGTGTTCGGAGCTCGGGCCCGTAGCGGCTCATCGCTGTGACGGCAGCAGAGTCAGGTTGCCGCAGCGCAGGCGCTGTGACGTGGGCCAACGAAGGCGAGGAGCATGATGGCGCGGTACCCATGATCGGGAGCGGCGTGCCGCATCCCGGGATGCCGTCTGGCGCGCACGGTGTGCTGGCGCGGGTCCCACGCAGCATCGTGCGCTGAGTGCCGCGAGAGCCGCCGCGCGCTGATCACCAGAGCTGTTAGACCGCCGTGGATCCGCCAGGCGCCGCTCTGATTCGAATCCGAATTCAATCGTTGGCTGAGTCGCGCGAGAGCTAGAGGGAACAGAAGCGGGCTAGTAGGCGCGGTGCGATCGATGCGAGGCGGACGGTGGTGAGGGCCGAGACGAGCGAGAACGCCGGCGAGGGCAGGCTCGGAAAGCCGCCGAGGCTGCCGCCGGTGCACTTACCCGAAACGGTGGATCGTCGTCGGCCTGATGGGGAAAACGGAAGGTGGCCGGAAACGCCGGCCGGTGGCCGCGCGGCGCGCGGACTCGGCGGCGCGTGTGCGGACGGAGGACGCGCGATGTCGTCCTACCGCCACGCGCCGTCTGCATTCGCTGCCGCGTCGCCGGCGTCGACGACGCTGTTCAGAAGATTGGTCTGGGAGGGCACTGTTCCGCTCGAAATTCGCGTCGATCCGAAGGAGCTGCCCGCGAACTCAAACCGCGGGCTCGAAGTCTGCTTCGTCCAGGCGTCACGCGTGTCCTACCTCCCGCTGCTCGTCCCAGACCTCAAGCGTTTCCTATCCGACATCGTTTTCGACGATGAGGCCGCTCGCGTGCTCAATGAAGAGGACTGGTGGTTCGAGTCAGAGGAAGGCACGCTTCTGAAATGGTGCGCATCCTCCCATCGTGCTGCTAGGATCGTCGATCATAATTCACCGCATAGGCACTGGCCGATCGGACTCATCTATGACAACCACACAACGATGCAATCGACGAAGCCTGCGCCCACCGCGCCCAGTGCTCCTTTGCGCCTCGTCCTGCACCTTGCCTCTCCGCCGACGGACAAGTTGCTCCTCGCGCCGTCCGCCGAGGCATGTAAGCAGGCGTTCATGGGCCAGCTCAAGGAGGCCGACTTCCTCCGCTGGGGCTCGACGAAACGCATGACCGGCCTCCGCAAGCAGGAGCAGGATGGCATCTGGGAGGGCATCAAAGAGCGTGCGTCGGCCTGCCGTCCGTCTTTCCTCCCCTCGCTCCCGATCTCACCCTACCCGCGCCAGACAACTTCGATGAGTATTGGCGCGTCGCGGGCAAGGTTACCCCGACGCCCGCCCCCGCACCCCGCCCGGTGTCACCCCCGCCCGCGTCTGGTCACACCCGCCCACCGTCCGCAGACCCTCAGGGCGCGCCGGACCGCGACGGCGCATACGGCGTGCGCTCCGTTCCCGTGAGGCTGTATCTCCCCGACGGGCCCGTACTGCAGGACCTCGCGCCGCCATTGCTCGAAGACGGCTCGCCGAACACGCTTGCCGACTTCCTTCCGCTCCACCTGTCCGCGCTCTTCCCGCCCACCGCTGCCGGCCGCCCGCGCGCGTTCGCGCTCGTCCAGGGCGTCCGTGCACCCCTCGAGGCGGAGCTCGCGTGGCTCGGCGCGTGCATGGCTGGCGCGGACGGTTGGGTCAATGTTTGCATCGGGCTCCTCCGGTCCTAGCGGCTCCTTCCTAACTATATTTCCACCCCGACGTGTATCGTACCCTGCCCTGTATCCTATGATACCGATGTCTATCCCCGTTCCCCCGATCGCCCTTCTCCTGCCGCATTCGTCATTACTCTTGCGCTTTGATGAGCCCCCCTGTGCCTTCGCCCTTTGGTGCCCTAGCTTTTGAGTCTGGCTCCCCTAACAGATGCGACCTTTTTCGGAAACCAAGCAATGACGATCCCACCACGGCGGTGCGCGTTCGACCGCCCCTGTCGTGCGCCCACAGACTCCTGCGTGCTCTCTTGCATTCGTTCGCGCGCCCTCAAAACCCTTGAGGTCATTTCTGCGTCGCGCGCGCACCTCTCCATTTCCGCCACGCACGCATCCTCATTTCCTAGCCGTGCACATCCTTCAGTTCCCAGCTGTGCGCAGGATTGGCGCAGCACAGGGTCCTCCCGATAGCTGTACCCGAGCACGCCGCCTCAGGCTTCCCGCGCGCGTGCTTAAGAGTTGGGCTGGCCTCGGCGCGCTCAGGGGTCGGGCGCAGTCCAAAGCGAAGTCAGCTTCAGGGCGGGGTCGGGGATTAGATCGGCCTTTACAGACTGATCAGCAGATGGACCGACTTTAAATCGTGGTACACGGCGTACCCGACGCGGCGAACGTCCGTAGGGCAGCTATAGCCTTGTTGTGGTCCCCTCCGCGTGATCGTTGTGCCTCTGATCAGCTCTATCTACGAGAGTGTGCGCTGGAGGAGCCCGTTTATCTTGCTTTGCAGGTAACCACGACCTTAGCAGAGAGCCTTCGACCTACCGCTTGTCAGGTATCGTGCGGAAGGCGGACGTCCGAGTCCCAAGGACGCCGTCGATTAAAAGCCTCCGCGGGACCCCCTCTGTAGCTCTAAAATCCGCGAAGGCGCTCGACTTCGGGAGAGAAAACGACAATCATACCACTATTTTGCCGGGCGAAGGTGGCGCAGTCGAAGCCCAAGTACCTTCGGGCTTCCTCTGCGTGTTGTTCACTTTGGAATGTGTGCATACTCTATACAGGAATTCAACGCCCCTTTAAATTTTACTGCTAAAGAGCATTCTCTTCTCTCATTATCAACGTAAGATATATCAGGGATGTCAATAATCCCAGACTGTAGCAGACGGGTGATAAAGAGTCAAATAGTGCTTTGGAAGTGTGGAACCCACGTGTCATCCTGTGAAAACAGGTCCTGGCCCATAGAACCGTTTGTTAATAGATAGCCCCATTCAAAACCCGGAAAGTTTTTCTATGTTAAATCTATATTGAGAACCGTCCAATCCTTTTTCCATCACAGACAACCTTTATTTGTTTCCGTGGAGGAAAGAAGCACGTTAGATAGAGTCTGCGAGCTAACCAAGGAGCTAACACTTGCGCGGCACAATAGACGCCCTCTTCCTACCCGCCCCGACAGAAATTCACAGCTAGCAGCTTGGTTGGCAGCGGAATCAATTGCTATGTACAATTGATTTTGGTTTATCTTGCGGCATAGGGAACGCAGAATACGTTAGCTGGCCGAGCTCCTGTACAGTATGTGGATGGAAATTTTCAGAGGAGCACCACGCTCACGCAACATCGCCATCTGTTCTAAAATTTTGAAGACATCAATGCTAGAGTGCGTAATGGCACAAAACTCGCATTATTACGATTAAGTAAGGAGCCCTATGAGTTCGGAACCACCGCAACTTTCAATGGCACACCGAATTCCTGTACAGGTTCCTTCAAGAGCCTCCGAAGTCCGATTTTTTTGGGGGGAATAGTGATTGCCGATGTTGTACAAGCTACCTGAGCCACTGTCCTGCGCAGTTTATGCTCACCCTCTTTATATCTTCTCTATCGAATCCCGTCGGTGCTGTGGGCGTGATCGTGAGTGTAAGGATCCGTATGCTGCCCTCATAGCATTTTCAACGCCCCCGCAGCGCACTTGGGCCAACCCTGATGGCTGATCGTCGCGCGGGGGTTGAAAATCGGACTGTAATATTCCTCCTGCATGGACGCTGCCTAAGACGTGCAGCTGTCGCATGCAGATAAGAGACATGCAGTACGCCGCTGTAAATGATACGTGACGATTGAGGGCAGGATGGGAGGACGGAGCGAGAACAGCCATATTACGCTTCTACTACATTTTGCGCCGCTCCCAGCAGAACAGTGAAGATTTCCGGAAGGGCAGGCGATCGAAAGAATGGTCCCTCGATTCGCAGTCGGCTGGGTCCGATCTCGGATGGATCCGCTGGAGTTTCTGGACGCAGAACGGGGGGTCGAGACTGGACAGTACGTATCGTCGACGGCATGGGCGGGGAGCGGGGACAGGCACACATCCACCCGCGATACCCGGCGTGCGCCGACGCGGGCAACAGGGGGATGCATCGGGGCGCTCCTGCGCCGTTCCCACGCGAAAATCATTGCCTGCCTCGTGTGCACACGCAGCGTCGATCGACGGACGTGGGGCGCGGGGGACTCACGTCGCCGACGTCGTGGCGTCGGCAGGATCGGCATCGGGCTCGGCACGTACACTGCCGAGGTCGCCGCTCACTCCTGCGCGACGCTGATTGGAGTCGAGGGCCTTGCTGATGTCGCCCAGAAACACCATGCGCACGCGGGGAGGGGCGCATCAGCTCTCTCGCTTATCCTGTGCGTGATGGGGCATCAGGCACTGCGAAGGCGGAACGAGACGCGCCTCAGGCTCAGGTTCAGGCTCCTTCACCGCCTCCTCACATTTGAAGGTGTCTAACTTATCGTCGTCGTAAGTGTAACAGTAGTAGTTAGCTTATCACTGTGGCCGACCGTAAGCTGCTGTACGCGCGCAAGACAATTGCGGTTGGCTGCGCAGCAGTCGCGCTGTACGATCCCCACGACGTCCTCGGTCTCTAAACCCAAGACCGTCCCACCGGGCTGTTCCGCCGGTTAGACGACAGTGGCATCCCCCAGGTCCCGGAGCGGTGACGATAGCTTCGCGGGCCTCAAACGACGCCGCGTGGGCTGCGACCAGCCCACGGCGTCGATCACGGCGGGCGCGGCGCAAGGGCGGGCAAGACGGGCGCCATCATGCCCCCATTCAGTCGGCTGGTGGCATCTGTGAGCGAGCTCGTGGCTCGCTCGCGGCGTACGCCTGACGTCTCGGGTAAGCCAAATCTCTCCCGGGTCTCAATGACATGTCGTAACGCGCTGCGGAGGCCAGTGCATGGACTGCATAGTGTTCGCACGCGGGCACCTCGCTATGCCGCACTTGGGCACTGTCTGCCGCCTGGCTCTGTCGACACTCTGTCGACCCACCACGGGTCGGACGAGAATGAACGGGCGTCACACAGACGAGCCCGCTTCAGGGGCTGCAGGCAGGTCCCACGCATGTCGGCCTCTCCTTCCTTCCGTCGCCTTCTCTGCCGCGGCCGTGTCTGCTGGTGTCATCTGAGGCTGAGTTCCTTCCCGGTCCAGACCGCCGTGCGCCGTCGCACATGCCCGTCACGTCGCCGCCGGACACTCTGACGTCATCATAACGTCGTGCAGCAGCGAAGTAGCCGGAAAGTTCTTGCATTTGGAGGCCGGGTGCGGGCGTATGGTATTGATGATACCATAGTAATCTAGACATCCGAGTCACGAGCGCCACTCGTTCGTGGGCCTGCCACTGGTTGTCGAGGTGACAGCAGACACCACTGGTGGCCGTAGTAAGCTGTATTCGTTTTTGTATGCCGGGTAGTCTGCGCCAAGCACGCGGGCGCAGCTCCACCGTTGGACCCGTCTTCGGCGGCGCGACGACCGCGACCTAAGACGCGCACATCGCTACGCCGGGCTCTCGTTCAGCGCCACACACGCCGTCCACGGTACAACAGCCGTACGAGCAGCGACGGTTCTTCATCCGCCAGACAACTTTCGTTAGACGCAGGCTCTGTGCAGCGCAGTGATCGTGGTGGGCCTGCACGAATAGGAGACGCTGCGGGCCCAAGTTGCCGCCCGTTGGCCGCCGTGGCAGGGCTGAAGACGCCAACGTCTTCACACAGACTTCCACGACTCGCCAGGCAACCAGCGCACGAGACAATTGAGGCCAAGAATGTGATGCGGCGGCGCGCGGCCGCCATGTGAGCCGAGAAGCAGCGAACCCGATACGGTCGATCCCAGCGCCGCCACAAGGGCTGCCACGTGTCTCTGCGCAGTGCCGAAGGCCAGCGTCCGTACTGTGCCGTGGACGGCGCGGCGACGGTCGCCCTGCGACTGCACTGCGTCCGGTGCAGACCGTGGTTACGGTGACATCGGCAACGTCTAGCAGAAGCCGGGTCAAGCGCGCGGTGGCCCCAGTCACTATGCAGGAGACGCTTCATGAAACTTAGCACAGCCTCCAACTCATCCAGGACAACGGAGACTAGAAAGCCATATGAAAGCCGCACCGGACGCTGGCCACAAAAAGTGAAAAGTCGAAGCTGCACTGCTAGGGCACTCGCACGTTCGACAACTAGCACGAAGGCAGAAGAGGTGGAAGACACGCGGCATCGCCGAAGCATCACCGGTGGCGGCTAATGCACGCGGCTGCAATCGGGCGGGATCAGCGATCGACTTCGCTAGGCTCAACGCGAGCTTAACTCGAGCGATGACCATGCGGATTTTACATCAAAACAGGGACTGGATTAAAAAGAGGATTAGCTAGGGGCAGGGCGGGTAAGGTAGGCGGGATGATGCGAGGGTGGAATGATAATAGCAGATGAGATGCGCTATAGATACACGGCGATATTGGACGTTGGGTTAGAGAAAGCATGCAGTGCAAAGACGTCGTTGTTGAGAGTGCTTGCGCCCGCTGAGAGCTTTGGAGGCGCGATGTGAGCGCGGCGGTCGAATGCGGCGGACGGGAGGGCTGAAGAGGGGAGAAATCAGCGCGACCCTTGGGACACGGGTGAGAAAGAAAACAGAGCAGACGGGACACAGCCCTACCTGGTGCACCGGAGCCGAGCTGCTGCTGGAGCTGGAGCACGGTCGCCCATGTACTGCGCTGGACAGCGCGCTCATTCTCTGAGATGCCCGTCGCAGACGACTCAGACCCCAGGCCAAGACTGAGGGCCATTTTGGTAGCCATCTGTGCGAGGTGGTGAACGAGGAACACCATGAACGCATCGAGTTACATACCTGTGTATATTCACTGAAATCTGCATGCGCAGCACGGTCCGTCAGGATATGTGAGGAAGAAACAAGGGGTACATACTTGATGAGCGACCGCACTTGTAGTCGGCCCATGCAAGAAGGATGACAGCATGCAAAATCTCGATGTATGGAACGAGCGAGCTTTGCGAAACTAACGACTACATCGGTTGGGCTCAGACCACGAGCGATAGATTACGTCAGAATGCACGTACCCGCGCCATGTCGCAGTAAGCGTTTACAGCTGTGGAAGCGCCACGCTCAAGAACCGCGGGAGACTGCGAGTACCTAAGGACGACAATGTCATCGGCCGCATCGACAGCGTAACCTGTCTGCCCACCTGGCAGCGAGAGCTGCAATCGCGTTGGCCTGCAGCGCTGATAATGAACCATCGTACAGACGCTGATTGACCTCCGAGCTCGACAGGAAGGGGAACGTGCGGCTGTAGTACTGGAAGAAGACTTGGACGTAGTGAGGCATGAGCGCCGAGTCTGGGAACTCCGAACGGCGAACGTCGAAGAGGCCGGGCGTGTAACCCGAGCCCGAGACGCTTTGCGGGGAGCCGCTCGCCATAGCGAACGAATTGTAACCTCCCCGGGAACTAGGGAAGTATGATGACGCACTGGATAGCACGTCAGAGGACTCGCGCCGTACACACGATCATACACACACCTCGGGCTCCCAACCTCTCCCGAAGCGAACCAGTCTCCACTTAGGGCCGAGGGGGTAGAGACGCCGTAGACTGGAGAATTCGACATGTACCGCATCTGGTGCGGATCAGGCGTCGGGCTCGGGGTGTACCACTCCCCCGAGGCGCCTGCGGAGACTGCGCCCGATGAGCGCGATGGATAGGGCGGGCTTCGCGAAGAGCGTCTTGAGTATGGTGCCGAGCTGGAGCTCGAGCCAGCGGTGACAATCCGGCTCCGCTCGGCGAAGTATCGTTCGCGGTCGCGGAATTCGCACGCGACGCCACCGGCGACGCACGCCTCGCACTTCTCTTGACTTCGCGACTGCACGCACTTAATCTTCTTCAGGCGGCTGCGCAGTTAGAGAGCAGTCAGCGCGGGGAGAGCAGAGATCGAACACGCCGTACGCACCAGTTGTCGCAGGACGTCACAAGGCGGGGGCGTTTCTTCTGCTGCGTGGTCATGTGGGGGGCCTCAAGGACGAAACGGAGGTTATCCATCGGGGATAGAGGAGAGGAGACGAGCGGGGTCAAACAAAGGAAGTGGGGCAGACAAGCCGCAAGGAGACAAGTTGGAGTGGATAGAGCAGACGAATGGTAGATGCTTATATACACCACGATCGCTCTTCAGACTCGACCTGTGACGACAGATCGGCGAACGAGCGCGCAAGAATCGGTGTGTTACTTCTGTGCACCTTTGTGTCGGTGCCTCGCAACGATCCGCGATCTGCGGCTGGGACGTTAGTCACACCAGCCGAAGGGATGGCGGAAGCGATGGGAGACTCCATGATGGCCGGCTCAAGAACTGCCGCGCGGCGTCGATGCAAAGTGTTTCTGTATCGCACCGAACCAGAGATTTTGTTAGCAAACTCTGTTAGAAACATGAGCGTAATGACTCACACGAGGCCCAAAGACGCAGCCCATCATCCCGACCCACTCTCCCGTTGACGCGTCCCTGAAGCACCCACGTTGGCGCCCATGGTAAATAGCCGTTCGTGTCACGCCTCATAGCTCGTATAATTGCCAGGGTTTAGGCCAAACCCGATCTTGATATGATCCCGAGGCTTCCGAGGGCTGCAGCATCAAGCGCCACCGGTCGGGGCACCAGCCAGCGAGGCGCTCCGGCCGGGGGAGATCGTCGCGCGCGCAACAAGGCAAGGGTTAACACGGTACGGAGCGCGGGAGACCGAATCTCCCGCCCGAAGCCGTTTCCTTCCTCGCTAGACACGACACGTATGGCAGTGCTCCCCCGCACGTGCTCGGCCTTGCCGGCCAGAAAAATCATCAGGTTGCCGCTTGGGCGCATGAACTGAGCCCAGACTGCTTGTGTACTGTACAATATACAAGATACTGCATACCGGAACCTAGGGGTATGTCCCACGAAGGATAGGTTTTTCGCAGCTCACAGCCACGCGCCCAACATCACGGTCGCCCCGAGCACTGCGCCCGATTGCGGGTGCGCGCGGTGCGTCACGCCTCCGCAGGCGGGTTACGCGTGAGTGCTTCACGCAGCGCCGCTGCTCCGTCCATCTGCGCAGGCCACTGCTCTGCCTAATTGCTGGCGTCTAGGCTACATTCAAAGCTCGTCCTCCTCTTCCGGCGGAGACAGCAAAGACCGAGCGCTTCGGACAGGCGAACAAACAGTCGGATAATAGTCTACGGGTGTGCCAACCCGATGAAGATTTAGTGCGCGAATAGCTCAGGAGTTCGCCTCGGGATAAATTTCTTAGTGTACTAAAGAAACCTGTACAAGAGACGAACACAAGGAAGCGGGAACATTACATGGGGTCCGCCTTGAACACGAAACTTCTCATGAATTACACATAGGCTACGAAATGTCCAAAAAGGGGCCGCTAGGCCATTCGAGCTATTTTTGCAGACTGTTTTCCTCAGTAGAAAACAGGACGTGGGGGCCGTCCGACGGCTCATCCTGAGCAGGTAATGAGATTATTGTACCGACGGGGGTGCATGCGCGACGGTGATACGTACGGAATCCCGGACTGCGTCGACGTCCTCCTGCGCCGGCGGCGCGCTTTCAGGAGCGAGCCGATACCCGCTCTCGAGCGCGATGCCCCGATCTTCGTCCTCCGAGATCGGCCTGCCATGCGCATCGAGCGGTACGGATGAATCGATTGATTTTCGGTATTTGTGGTACGTGAAGAGCGCGATGCCTACGAACAAGGGACAGCATCAGAGCCTGCGGTCACGATCAAAACAAAATTCCGGCCGTATTCCGTCCCGGCCACCGACGGAAGAGCTCAAGCCAATACGAGAAGCATAACGTGCCGAGTGCCTATTCTAAGACGCCGACACTCAGGCATCGTGGGTAGGTCAGAGAACCCAAGCAGCCTTTTGCATTGTTGACGCTAGAAGGAACGGCTAGGACGCACCGCAAACCGTTATCGCGACTCCTGTGATGTTCAAGGGCGTCAACTCGTCGCCAAAGAGCCAAGCGGCTGATGAGATCGTGGCGACTTCTTTCGCTATTCCTGCAATCGACATCGGGACGACGCCGGCCCTCTGTATTATACTGCAAAAGTCTCGTATTAGAACAGGCGCGGAAAGACGCCGGCGAAGGCGGCGGCGCGTGGACACACCACTCACGAATACTCGCTAAGAACCATCGCAAACGCCAAGATGCCCGGGACAACGAGGAAGAATATCGTCCGAAAGGAAGTTCCGACTCCGTCGAAGAAAGGGCTCCTGATGAGCGATAACCAGGAGTCCAGAACGAGACTCACGATGCCGACCGTCACGCCCATGACCGGAGCCAGCCAGAAGATTGTTGCAACAGGGGAGTCGATACCCAGATGCTTGTCGCGCATAAGGACTTGTGTTAGGCTCCACCGCAAGCCGCCCATGGCACTTGCCGAGATGACGAGGAGAAAGCCAGAAAGGACGAAGTGCGTCTCGGTCGCGACCATGAGCAGGACACCAGCACAGATTAGAAGAATGACGCCGACAAGGCGAAAGGAGAACCTCTCTAGTCCGAATGAGAAGGCGAAGGCGAGCACGAATATTAAGGACGATGACTTGCACATGGCTAGGCAAGGCAGGTCAGGGATGTACCGCGAAGGACTATTGAGTGAGGCACCAACTATAGAAAGAAAGGGTAATGGTCCTCAGCGAGAGATTAGATAGCCCTATGTCTAAGCCAGTGCTGACAGCAGTAGGCATGGCTTTGCGCCTGAAACAAAGGAAGGGTCAGCGTGCTATGCGCGTTTGCAAACAAGCACAGCGAAGACTGATGTTGAGATGTACTGCGCCACTGAAGGAACGAGCCCAAGAACAGTAATCAGACTTTTTATTCACAAAACGTACGCACAGCTACGACGATGTGGTTCCCTGAACTCGGGAGAAAGGGAGGCTTACAGATATCCATCCCTTGACGGGGACTGTTCTGAGTGAAACTGGCCCGACCACACTTGGCGAGCAATAGCCGCTAGCGCCCACTGCACCCACATGTGCAGCATGGTGACGAAAAGTGGAGAGGGAAAGCCGAAGCGATCTGGGGAAAACATCCATTTGTTGTACAGCTGCAGCACGAGCGCAAAGAAGAACCTGTAGCAAGCGTAAGATACCAGTTTTCAAAAAGCACCTAGATACATGCCACGACCCAATAAAACCTCCGTTTATCGTCGCGTTTCGCCACCATAAGCGCTTCTTCTCAGCGACGGACGCGAGGTGCACGTCCAGGTCGACACTGAGTAGTTCTGCCTCAAGCTCGGGGCCATCGTGTGCCGCACCGTTCATTTCAGATAAAGCTGTGACCAGATGCAGCTATCGGATGTTCATGTGTTGTGGTTCGCGATATACTGAGGTGCCTCGATTGAAAAAGGGGGTGAAGCTGTTTGCGCCGTTTGCGGCAGTCGAGGTGACGCTAGCTGACGCGTCTTGTCACTGCTCACGTGTTTCCGGCAACGGCCGGTACAGTACATCATGTGTAATTTCATGCTTGTCGAACTCTAGTTGCGCAGAGCCGAATGCTCGTATTCTTAAGTTCCTCTTTGAAAACTGTAGAACACAGTTTAGTTCGGGGGGTTCCGTTCCCTCCGTCTGCAGTAGAAAATGAACCTTGGCCATCAGTGAATGAACTTCAGCTGCGATCGGTCCGGCGCATGATGGCATAGTCGGAAGGTGACTGCCGCCGGCTGTTGTAGGTCAATACAAATCTGTAGGTGGATGTAGCAGTTGGAACATTTGCCCGCAGTCAAGGCACTCTACCCTAGCAGCCGCGTGCGCACAAGATCTTCGGCTCCTCGATTTATCCCCGTTAACTACCCGATCTTTGTGGATCGCCGATCCTCTCAAACGAAACCGTTAACCATGCGCCGAAACGTAGGCACAGATAACTTGGCTGGAGCAAATAATGCATGCTTGCTTCTACCCTCAAGTGTGTACAGTCGCAACGTCCTTCTTGGCCTCGAAGATTGGAGAAGTAGTCAAAGCGTCGAGTGTGGTACCCGCTCTCCGTCGGAATGTCGGTATGAGCAAACCGGGGATGTTGCACAGGGATAGTCAATATTCGAATAACTCCGTTCCAAACGGGGAAATTCCTTCTCCGCAATCGGAGAGTATTTGACCAGCAACAGTGGACTGGGGAAAAATGCGGAAAGCTAGGAGCGTGACAGATGTACAATGCAGGAATCGATGTCAGTCTTCGTCCATGACCGCTTCGCCCTTCGCATTACGCGCTTTCACTCGTTCCTTCATCACCTTACGCGCGCGTTCCGCAGCAGTGTCTAGCTTTCCGTCCTTCGCGAGAGCCACAAGTAGTGCGTGAAGCAAGCCGAAGTGATTGTGCCGCCGTAAAGAATTTTCGAACTTCAGGTCGATATAGGGCGCCAAGTTTCCAAAGCCGTTTCAGAAAAAGCGAAGAGGGGAGGGAGGCTTCATTTCAGCGGCAAGATAAGCCGATCTGTGCACGAATACGTACCGCCCATCGCTCACGCTTGATGTTCTCTTCCTCCAGACGTTGGCTGACCACGGCCGCAGAATCGTGGTCACCCGACACTTGTGCAGAATGCAGCAGCGCCTGCAACGAGGGCAAAGGATCGTCGTGCAGCGCTAAAAGGCTGAATTCGAGCTGAAAGCATCGGTCGATGACAGGATAAGCGCTTTTCGGAGATTCGCGGAGGAACTCACTGCGCTGGCTGGATACGTTTGGATACGGTTCTCGATAGCTTCCCTATTGAGACGGGCACGGGTGATTAGTCGAATTGAACAGAGAGTAAACTTTCCGGACGTGGAAAAAAATGTAACCTACCGCGCCTTCTTCACCCAACCCTCGCCCCGCTCATCAAACGTACCGTGACGGACAGGGTGCTGTTTCAGTCCGTCGAGTTCGTATACGGACCCTAGCGAGGGCAGGTAGACAACGAAGTGATAAGCGTCCTCCGATGTCTTCGGCAGACCAAGACCGTCGAGTGATATGGCTACCGGCGGCGAAAGCGAGTTATGGGCTTCGCGTAGCCAGTCCGCGCTCGTGATTGCCATGCCGCGCGTTTGAGGATCCATGTCAGTGCAAAAAGATAATAGGTCCTGTAGCTGCTGGCCCTGTGCAAGGTCGGGGATATTTCCTATGGCATTCAATACGGCAAAGGTAGCGCATGCGTTATTGACGGTTTGATGGGCGAAGAAGCCAGGAAAGCTGGGGTCATATGCACCGCCAATCAATTCTGGCTCGCCCGCGCCAGGGAGCCATTTGAAGAGAAAAATGAGCGCGCGCAGAGGTTGAAGTGCAGAAAGCGATTCGGGGTCGAGAGAGTAAAGGTCATCGACGACGAGGGGTACGCCGAGCGTTTTCAGAAGTTCACTGTGGTGCACGATAAAGCGGCGCGCTCTCTCCGTTAATCCAATGGCGATGGAGTGTAACCGCAACGCACCTGAAAACTCCTGGATCCGACTCTGTCAGCTGCCATCCGCTTGAATCATCGTCTCCAGACATCTCTATTATGTCCGCGTTTTAGCAAGTGAGCGTGCCGCAAGTGCGGCGGGCTTAGACACTAGGACTAGTAGTACTAGTACTCAAACCTCAGGGCGATGGGACTTCACAACGCGTCTGTCGTGCTGGACTCGATCACGTGCTCACTTTGTTTCGTGCTTCCACCATCACAACAGGTCCTGCCCGACTCGCCAGCGCACACCAGGTCAGGTTCACGACGCTGAATTGAAGGCAGAGCGTAGGGTCTCTAATAAAACTACATAGCGACTGAACACAGTCCAGAGCGGACAACGCAGGGCTTCTTGTAGCGATCTGAGTCGAAGCGCACGTTGGGGCACACCCAAGTTCGCGGTTCACACTTTTCTCCATGCCTATTTTCCTTTCGGACGGAGAAGCCCTGGATACACACTCAATCTTACGGCCCTCTGACGAAGCGCGCGAAAAAAATCGCTCCAGATTTGAGCTCGAGCTCGAGTTTGTCCAGGCACTGGCCAATCCGTTCTATCTGCATTCTCTAGCCCATCAAGGTTTCCTGAGCCAGCCTGTCTTTGTCAACTACCTTAGATACCTTCAATACTGGAAGAGTAAAGAATATGCTCGCTTTATACTGTACGTTTTTGGTTTCTCTGCAGAGTCACCTAGTCGTCAAATTCCTTACGCTAGGTATCCCCACGCACTGCATCATCTCGACCTTCTCCAGGACGAGCAATTTCGGAAGGACATAGCAAAGGAGGAGTGGCGTGACAGTCTCAACCAAAAACAATACGAACACTGGCGCACCTGGAAAGTCACGAAACTTAGCTACAGACAGGCCCGCTGACTCCTCACTACAGGCGTGATGAGGAGCATCTCGACGGACCAACAGCGGCTACCCACAGCCAAGGGTCCGGAGAAGCAGGCGCCCTCTATGCTATAGATAATGTGAATGGTACTACGTGAATGCCGCCTCGCATTGTATCCACATGCCAATCCCCGGTGTTTATCCTTCACTGCCTTCCGAGATCGGCTGAGCTAAATGCGGGTTGTATGCGCTTCAAATCTCCTTGGGGAAGACGTCGCCGTGAGGTCTGCGCAACGTCTGTCGATATGTACGTCGCCCTCAATTGTGTTATGAGCATCTCATACGTATATGCTTTATGGATATAATCGACGACGTGTGGGGCGTAAGGTGATTGCCATGAGATGAAGTGCGTTTTGTGTGGGGTTGTCTGTCATGCCTATGGACCTGGGAGCGGCGTGGTGCGTTTCGGTCTTACCATTGAGCTTTGCCGGCTCGGCTTGCCTTGATTGCGTTTCGTTCGAGGCTACCGTGTAGTAATCGGTACAACAACGTAACCCTGAGCGGCCCAGCGGTCGATAGCTATTCCTTTCAAGCTGACGGCCAGTAACAGTCTTCAGCTTTCAAGTTCATGACAATGCATTTACAGAACGTCCCGCGTGACGGGAAGCAACTGGATCTAATGGTGCTGGGGGGAGCATACCCGCACCCTTGGCGCAAATGAGTTTATAGAGAAACTCGCTATGACTCCGAAGGGTAGGCTTCGCTACTCCATTTTCGCGCCAGAGCCACTCATACATTATACATAAATCTCAAACTCTGCGCTTCCCACTTACGGTAACATGCTTGTCTATCGCAACTAAGACGGTATACCCACTGACCGTGCACCTGCAAGAATGCAACAGCGCAAGCGAGAGTGTCTACAGATTTACTCCGTACTTTCCCGGGGGACTTCTATACTTCAGGTGCCTTTAATGCTCCGCGTCTACAGATCAGATGCCCATCGCTTGCGGACCGCTAACAAAGGCCTGGCCACCAGGTATCTGCTAAGCAGGTGTGCGTGTGTTGCCTCCCGGTGAACGTACGTACTGGCTGTCAGGGCCAGGGCCAGCAACACGCTCTGCTCTCACTCTAACAGACCCAGAAGCCGTTTTGTCAGCTGACTTGGCGACTAGAATATGTTTTTAAGGCGTGTTCGAGACCATCCAAGACAATACACTTGAACCTGAAGTAGCCAGCCCTACTTCACCTGTCACGGTTTGTATGTATCTTCGCCGGGCCCGTCCCCATTCCGTGTCCTTTCCGAGGATGATCGACTCTTTCTTAAGTTGGTTCAAGATTTGCCGCCTTGCATGACGGCTGGGAGCACCCGGAAGCTATAGCACCGTAAACCGCGGTAAGCATTCTCAGGCAGATTTGCTACACTCTCTCCGAAGTATCGGTTTCATTTCCATCTTTCGGCTCTGGGCTAACGGCTTCAGGTCGTCGTATTGAGATGTCATCTTCACGAGGTACCATCTCGGGCGTGTTGCGATGAGGGCATCGGGACTCTGTCTACTACGCACAACCCTAGAGCTCCAATGGTCGTCTGACGATAAGCGGTGGCCACCGCCGGGCGCCTCAGATTCCTCTATCATCCCTCATGCGATGCAGGCCCTTCTTTGACCAGCTGACCCGTGGGCACTTCGGAAAATCGCAAAGCGTTCGCATGCGCTTTCCTGCAGCGCTCACCGGAGTAACTCGCGTCAGCCAGTGTCTGTGAGCCTTGCGCCCGTGCGACGGGCCAAAACGTAGCGCCTTGGATTAGGGACTCGGAGGCCAGGTCGACCCACATCAACGAAGTGCCCCGCACTTTCGGGTCAACCGGAACATGCGATCGCAACACGGATGCAATGCCGGAGATGCAGATGCGAACGCCTGCCCGTCACTCGGTTCGAGGTCGATAGTCCGTCTTGCTAATGGCCGCCAAAGCCCGCACTGTTCTCTTCGGGATGCGCACTCCGGCTAGACTACTATTCCTTGAAATTCAGTTACGTGGACGGGGCGTACATCGTTATAAACAATATTATTTTACTCTTGATCCACTGAGTGATCACTGAAGGTCTATGCGCTCTTCTGGCACTGATTGTGGGTCAGATGTGGCGTGATCTGCCCAGTAGTTGGCAGGACCAATGGCTCTTCACTGCGCCGGGACTCGGAGGTGCGTGCCCCACATGCTACACAAAATCTAGTGTAGTGTTCTTTGCGTTTGGCTTCTAGGCGACTATGCTCAGTGTACTCTCGGCGTCGCATCCATTTATATGTTTGTGGTAGTACTATCTCGCCTTGTGTCGGCTTCGCCGCACGCCGTCTTCTTTATGGTCGCACACGTCACAGTGCCAGTGGTCTGTTCAAGTGGACTTCGTAGGCCCTTATTCCCGCAACGCGCTCAGCTGTGCCGCGTCATCTCTTTTAAAAGATCGGAGATTTCGACGTCCGTGAACCCGGCAAGGGCCACCGAAGCGGCACACGATCCCGCGAAGTGCCTAGCTTCTCTTACAATGTGCTTCGAAGCACTGTGGCCCGACAAAGCTCGCGCGTCTTCCCCGCGCGCGGATACCACGAGGCGCAGTCAATTGAGCTGGCCTCATTCAAACCGCAGTCGCGGGAAGACGCTCGTGCTTAGTCGGATAGGCTTGGACCCACCATTACCTGCTCGGCCATGGCTTAACCGCACAATGTCTCCTGTACTGCATGACTAGATCAAATCAAGTTGCTTCCGCCTACTTCGGTCATGTATTCATCTTACTACCCACTAGACTGCGTCACCTGTACGCAAACCTAAGTTGAAGTAAGACCAGGGTCATGGTCCGAGGCAGTGTCAGAGCCATCCTGCTACAACATAATCCATCCATATATTGGTAAGAACCTCGGCGTCCTGACAAATAGGCACCTTGACAGCACGTGTTCTCGCCAACGGTGATTAGTGCGAAGTCTACTCACAAGCGGAGATGCGCGAGAGCGAGATCCGGCGGTCAGTGGGGCTGTCGCACGATGCAAGGATCGTTACGGTAGCGTTGTAGTTTAGGGGTTGCAGGAGGTGCAGTGGGGTCGTCTGTCCCCCGGCGCAGTGTCAGCAGTTTTGCAGCATCTTCTGCTGAAACACCCGCACTATCGGCGTGCACCGGCCACGGAGCCTCAGACTCCTCCAGATGGTCCTGAAAATCATCCGTATTCAAGAAGCGCGTGGTAAAAAAACTAGTGAAGTTTTGAAAATTGCGCAAAAGGTAAAGGAAGCCCCACTTTTACCCCTGCCTTCTAGCAAAGAGCGCTCTCATCGTGGCGACCGCCAGTCCGGCGCGCAAGAAGCATACGCCGCAAGGTGCAAGGTGGTAGGTATGGCGAATATCTCCCCTGAGCACAAACATGAACCGAAGCCTAGCCGTGGTCGACTGCGTCATGGTGCCGGACGGCGCTACGGGTCCGAGTCCGGGTCCCTCGGCAGCTCCGTCCTATTCTTGTCCGGGAATTGAATCGACGCTCGGAAACGGGCACCCATGGCGCAGAAGAAAACCTATTCTCGTTGCGCGGGGGCAGTGACCAGGCGTTGCGACATTCCATGATGCGCGGGTAGGGAGCTCGATCCGTCGTGCTCCCGCGGCGAGGGAACCTGACTTGCAGCAGTCAGATTTGAGCGTCACCACCGACTTGGGTATACCGTATTGAAGTGGAAAATTTCATGAATCTGAGCTCGAAGTCACGCCTTGGCAATGTCGCACACCTTCCTATCACCCTCCAGAGTCGTACGAGCTGCCGCGTGACCAAGGCAATTTCAAGCTACTCGAAGAAGGACTAATTTGAGAGTCTAAAGATTTGTGATGCCCCCATCTCATAGAAATTGCGCCTATATTGTAATCTCAAGAGGTAACTGGAAGCGATGTGCATTCACCTTCGTACGCAATCAGGGGTCTTCCTATTGTCCCGGGGCCCTTCGTTCGCTGGCCCCTTGTACCCGTTTTCGGAGGACGGCGGCCTCGCATCAAGAGTGGCGTACAGAGAACCCAAACGACCATAAGACCTCTGAAAAACGACGTGAGCAGATTTGTTTCGTTAATACCGGCTCAAAACCTTCAGTGGGCGCCGAATAGACTCGAACCCCTCCGAGTCAAGCATCGCGCCCGCATCCCCCTAGGCCTCATGATAGCGAGGCCGCCCATGTTTTCGTCTCGTCTGGAATAGATAATAACGGTGAGGGATGACGAGCGTCGCTGCAAGTGCCATCTTCGAGGTCAGCCCTGCAGCCGCAGGCCGTCCATCCAGCAACCGGCCCGAGAGACAGGGCAGGGACAGCAAGCATCTGTGACGTCATTGCGTCCCGCAATGGGGTTAGGGTCTGCAGCTTTCCCTAGCAGGCTGAACGGTGGTCACTCGTGTGCTATGCTCGGCAGCTCCTCGCGTCCGAGCCCAAGAGCTGTCTACCCGCGACTATAACATTAATGAATCACGCCGGTGCACATCGTTGCTCGAGCCGAGGGGCGTATGCACATAAACCAGCACGACAGAACGACAGCTCTGAACCGACTCCGAGCCATTCGTCCACGATGCTCCTCCGCACCGAGCTCCGCCGCCTTGCGCTCATCGGGGTGCTGACAATCCCGACAGGATTCCTTGCGTATAGGGTCTATCCTTTGTATCCTGGAGTGATGCGCGAGCCGTGTGATGTCCTCGATGCACGATGTGCAGAGGCGGTGACATCGGTCGTGAGTGCTTGGGATTCATCCGACCTACGCTCATGGTAGCTTGATCGTCGGGTACAGACTGATGTTAGCGGCACATGGGCGTGCGTCGAGGCGGCACGGTACTGCACAAGCGTATGTCATCAGCTTCAATCCTCCGTTTGCATTACGAACGCCGGAGATCTACCCAGCCGGATGAGGTGCTCGACACGCTCTGTCTCATCGGAACCGTCTGCGCGAGCGACGCAGAAAGGACAGCCTTCACGGTAGGCCCCGCGGCGTTTTCAACTCTGAGCTAGTCTCGACTCAGCGAGCTCTAGAAACACGTGCAGAATGCAGACGGTCTTGGCAAGCCAACACGGACGCGCGGCAAAAAAAATGCGAAGAGAAGACTGGGGGCCGCGAGAAACGCACCGGCTAGGCGCGGTTGACCCTTCAGATGTTTTTCATAGACTTCTAGCTACAGCGGGGAGATATATGGGTGGACGACTGAGGTACTTGGACGGCGTAGTGACTGGAGGATACAGTATCGCCTGCGGGCAAGGAGGCCTCGTGCTATTCTACACCGAGTATCAAGCTGCTCATATCAAGAACGCCGCTCTACTAGTACCGTAGGGTGAAACATGGACAGCATAGCGACTGAAGGATGGGGCATCACATGAAGACGGGAAGCAGGGCTTGTACTGTTCAACACAAGCTGCCAAAATTTTTCATATCAAACGCGTCGCTGTAATACAGGAGCACCCTGAGAGCCCTGGAGGGAATACACCGCTTGCTCTTTGCTTGCCGAAGAACGTTCCAGGGCGAGCTACGGTCCGGTCATGCACAACCGGGAGGAAGAATGAACGGCCCTGACACATGCAGCGTATCCAGCACGGATGAGGAAATATTTATCAGGAATGGCGTCGAAGTGTACCTTGAGGACGCAAGGTAGAACTAATTGCGTTGCGCAGGTAGGAATGATGAAGGCGATGACGCACATTTAACGCGTCTTTTTGGGCGTAAGATGCATAGGTCGAGACTTCGGAGTCGTACGACAGCTAAGAATATATCTCTATTGCTTTCGATACCAGACACTGCGCTTTCGGAAACTTGTAGTAGTAGTGGACTACGGGGAATTACTGGAAGAGAGACAGGGAGGTGGAGGACCGGACGGAACCTGGAGAGACAAGATCGCGGAGTGACGTAAGGGCGTTGCCCACGTGTGTCTGCGCAGGTGCTCGCCGCCAGCCGGACTTCATAAACCTACGCGCGCAGTGCACCCGCCTGCTCGCACCTCGCACCTGCCTCCATCTGCCCATCATGGCCGACTCTTGGACCGATGGTATTTTTCTCAAGGTACGCTCACTGAAGCGCACAGAGTCACCAGCGCTGATAGTTGGGTTGCCTAGATCATTAACGTCATTGTATACCTGGCCTTCCTTGGATCGAACGTCTACACCGTCGCGTCCCCCAGGGACATCTATTGGACTGGAAAGGAGACCTACCTGACCCCCGCGCCCTGGGCGTTTTTGATTTGGTCCGCTGTCGTCTGTTCTCTCCTGCGCGGCCCAACCTGATCGGTGCCGCAGGTCGCTCATTCACCTTCTCCTGCTTGGGACCATCATCTACCAGTTCTTCCCGGGCGGCAAGCGCGTTATCATCGACGGCATCTCGTGGCGCTTCCCGCTCCTTGGTATCGTCAACGCTGTGTATGTAGGCGTCTGGGCCGACGGCCACTACATCCCGGGTGCGCACACTGCCCCTTGCGCGCGCCTCGCGCGAGGCTGCTGACTGCCCACGGTACAGCCTTCGTCCTCGCGCTCTTCGTGAGCTCGACTGTAACAGTGTGTTTCACCACTATCCGCACATGCTACCGCCCTCGTTCACATACTACTTCTGTAGCACATCTACTACATTGTCAAGAAACACCACGAGCCGTCGAGCGCCGCAGACGAGCTCTTCGTCCACCTGCCCTTCTCGCTATACCACGGCTGGACGACCGTCCTTGTCGTTTTGACCGCTTTCGAGGCCTTTGGCGTGAACGCGTACACGCAGCGCGCCGGGATCTGGACGAAGGTCTTCGTTTTCCTCGCCCTGTACGCGTGTCGTTCCGCCAGCTGTTTCTCCGCACTGACCACACGCGCCCTTACAGCTTTTTCCTTGAGTCGACGGCCGCGGCGTATGCGTTCTCGAGCCCCGAGGGCGACCTGCCGGCTGCGATCGCGATCGCCTGGTCGCTCTGGGCTATCTTTGCCCACCAGCGCACCCCGCCATTCGTTCACTGGTCTGCGCTCGCCTTCGCGATCCTCTCCCTCGTCTGGGTCGTTAAGGGCGCCGTCGGCCTCGCGCGCGGCCGCCGTGGCATCGCGCTCGAAGACGCGGAGCGTGCGCCGCTCATCGGTAGCTCGTAAGGCCCCTTTTGATGAGAGTCCCGCCTTCGAACGGCCCAGGCTTGCAAAGATCTACATATATCTATGTCATTGTGCTCGATTGATTCATACAAACGTCGGATAGTCGACTGCTGTAACTAAAGTGTACCCTGCTCTGGACCAAGCCCTTTCTGCTTGAGCTCATTCAATACACTCTGTTTCGCTACGCAGGATAATGTATCGCATTGGTGACGGGCAGGGTCGCGCGGAAGACTGAGGCCGCGCTCCGCAGCACCGCGTCGATGACGTTAGCACGCGTATCGATGACGTCAGCACGTGCGCCGCGTCGACGCGTCGGTTTCTCTCGTGCCATCCAGGTGTCGTCCAGAACCTGCACGCGTGCCGTCTGGACGCGTCCACAGCCGCTTTTGCCGAGCCTGCCGTACGTATGCGCTGCTAGCAGATGACCGCTTAACGCTGTGAGTTCTTGAACAGGATGTCAGGAATCTCGAGATACGTCACTGAGGAGACTACACTGGTGGCAGTGGCGCGTCATACTGATGTATCGCTATATGATTTAGTTCAAGACCTGTCTCGGTCGGCAAGATAACTCGAGATGCACGCCAACATATATTAATCCCAACTTCTTCGGCGTCGTCTTTCGTCTACGCTGTACCGCCCACTTAAACGAAAGTCTCCGCACCTAGCTATGTCTTCTCCCACAGTCTCCGCTCCACAGATCGCAACCGCGGTTGGTATCCTCGCGTCCGGTGTCTGTACAGGTCAGTGCTCCTCACACTTGTGTCCGCCCCCGACCCGTAGCTGACGCGGGAGCACATGCGCAGGCCACATGCTTAGCATCTCCCTCGTCACCGTCCCCGCCATGTTTGCGGGTGCGCGCGCGCCGGACAACGCCGTCATTCTCCGCGCCTTCTCGATTACGTACAACCGCGGCCGCGACGTCGCGGTCCCACTCGTGCTCACGTCCAGCGGCGCGCTTGCGTACTCCGCGTATGCCGCGCGCAGCTCGCTGCTCGGCACCGCCGCCGCCCTTTGCGCTAGCGTGCTTCCATGGACGCTCCTTGCGATGAAAGGCAACATCAACGTGCTCCTGCGCGCAGAGGCAAACTCAGATGAGCGTGAGAAGCTCGGAATGGACGCCACCGTCCAGCGCATCGTGTTCTGGGCGAAGCAGCACTGGCTCCGCGTCGTGCTCGAGGGCACCGCGTGCGTGCTCGCGACGTACGCCGCGCTTGGGCTGAAGGAGGACTGAGTGCTGTCATCGGAGGAAGACAGCCATATGTATGAGCGCGAGGTTAACGTTGTAATTTGCATAGCGCCGCACGACGGCGCAAGGTTGGTTCACACTTCCCTTTACATTAGTACTACTTTCCCTCCGCTGCAAGAGTACTGTATTGGTCCAGGATTGATCCCGTGTTGCGAGCGCAGACCACACACCAAACCACGTCGTCGCGGATCGTCCCATCGACGCGTACGCTGACCGCCATACGCCATCGACAACGCACAAAAGCGTACTCTGATCCTCTGATCAGAGCAGTAGAAATCGAGCAAGCACTGGCAGACAGAGGGTGTTGGCAGCTCTGATGAGCGACCGGAAACTGCCGACATTCCATGTGTCGCGTCTTCACCGGCAGCCGGCTCGCCAAGCCGCTCCTCCCATTGCCATGTCCGTCCGGACCTGCCGTTTCGTCCAACCGGGATCGCGCTGAATGGTTGCTCACGTCCCTTTGCCGGAAACGCTCTTCCCAAACACCGTGTACTGAACTCAAAGGCGATTGACGAGTTGAACGCCGTGAAAGTGTCTGTGCACGCACACCTTCGATGTTGCGTGCTACCTTCTAAAGCTCTGAGCCTGAAATACTTTTCCGAGTCTTCTGACCTTTCTGACCTTTCTGATCGCGAGGCTGTATGCGTTACGCTTCTTTGACACACTCCCCGCCAGGGCCTCAGTGCGATATTGGCCCATTGTTCGCCCACTGGCATCTCTGCGCCCGACTCTGGCGCTTTGCACCCGTCACGATCCCAACATACTGCCGTCCGAAATACATCGTGAGTTGTTTTGCTTCTTTGTGTCGTCGTTCGTGTCGAGGTGGGAGTATAAGAGCAATCCGACTACGCGTCGCTCGTTCAGTTCGTATTCGTTCTAAATTATGTAAGCCTTATGTCTCGGAAACCACCGAGACCGTACCATACTATTAATTTTCGTCGCCAGTATCTTCCCCTCCTAAACAGTTCGGACGCTGATCGAGCCTAACAGGATTGCTTTTGAGCTTGTCCCGAGGTTTGGACGCGCGTGAAGGTCTGGCGCTGGGATCATAACACACGGAAGCCATCCGATGGCAGAAGAGGTGTCGTTGCGCAAAGTAAGCATCGAATAACCGTACTACTAATCTTCTCATCGTGCCATGCCCCTCAGAACACGGAAAGTACCTCTTTCGTCACCCGAACGTACGAATAGACTGTCAATCCCAATAAGCGACCAGCCTCCTGACGTGGACAGCAGTCATGAGTGCCTTTCGTACTGCGGCAGGGCGTCGTGGCAATGCAGTCTTCAGTATGTAAGGCATTGGGATTGGCGTCAGGGGCATTTAAACAAGCTCGCCACCTTCCCAGGGCGTCAATACCCGTTTATCGTACGTACCCGGGCCGCTCTAAGCTATTCGGTGTCCGCTTTCCACGCTCTGTAGGCCTAATCGTGGTTTTTTTTCGGCTAGGTCTCATTACGTTGGAATCGCAGTGTCTCGTTCTATGCCCCTGATCGCTCGGTGAACATCTTGCGAACGGGAACGGTTTGGCAGTCTGGGAACGCGCCAGAGATTTGGAGTACATCGTGTAATGCGACTTCAGTGAGCTTTCTCTTCCAGCTGAGTTACTCATCTGTACGTCCCAATCCCCAGTTGTCAACACGTGTTGTGATTGCGTCGACAGTCATGGCCCGCGGCATGTATAAGCAAGTCTTCAATCCGCTAAGGATACAGTCGCGTTGACTGAGGGGACGTAGTTTAATTTACACGTCTATTTCACCTATTTTAACAGCTAGCTTGTCGGATCTCACGGTACCCTTTGTATCTTGGAGTGTCGCGTCCGCGTCGCTCCTTCCCGCCCTCTTCTGTCATCGGCCAAAGCCCGACCATCTCAAAGGGAATCGTCATACGCCTATACAAAACAGGAAGGATGATAATCGTCCAAGGTGGAATGCATTTCTGTGTCTCGCTCATGTTTGAATGGAATATTCTAGTGGCGTGCCAGACCCGCTATTGAACCCATTCTTCAAACGTCCAGCACGACTCTACCGTAGCCCCTTGCCGTTCTCTTCCACCGCCGTGAGCGCTTCTTTTGGCGCTGGTTTCGAGCGAAACCGAAATGGCCAGAGCTATACCACTGCTATACAGGCGTAGCAGGTGCATTGACGCTTTCCTGAAGAGCAGTGGCTCGGTTGCCCTCATCAACATCCCCCGTTTCCTCGTCCTCAGTAACAGCTTGATCATCGGCACTCTCCACTCCGCTCCGCCGCCGCCGCGTCCACAGCGGCTGTACGTTGCATATGTACAAGCAGTCCTCCTACTCCGGCCGGTAAGTCATCCGCTCGCATTGGGTCACGTAAGCATTCACACCGTTGACGGATGCCGAGCTCAGGCCGAGCCACGGTTTCTGGCCTTAGTCAACTGTCGCAGCTCGCGCTACGCTCTCAGCGTCATCGCTCTTAGACTGCTTGTAGGGATTACAGAGGCGGAAGACCTACACGGTGATACTAGTTATCGTCACAACGATGTATGAGGACTTGAAGACTTCCTGGGATTTCATCGATCTGCTTGGTTGGTTGGAAACAAGTTGTGCTTCCTTCAATTCGTTTTCATCGAGCCGTACTCCGCCGAAGCTATTCAAGGGGATGGTGGCAGCGGTGTCTCGCAACTAGCAAGTCGTTCATTCCAGCCAGGAAGTTAGGATTGAGTGACCGGAAGATGGCACTGCGTTGTGACATCCCGGCCCCAGCGTAATACGAAGATACAATCGAAAGGTCCAAGCTATTCGTACCGGTCACCTTTGTGCCTCGGCCTCATCACAAAGACCCGCCCTTCCTTCAAGTTGTACGTGCTGACCAGAACGTTGTGACCAATTTATGATATCCACCCCGCCCTTTGGAGCGTCAATCGCGGGTAGTCATCACTGCAATGTTATCTTTTGAGAAGGCGCTGAGCATATCATACGAAGGATGGGACGCGCTCGGAAAAGAGGCGGAACCCGACGCGCGGGGAATTACACACTGGCTCTTCTACCGGTACATCGGATCCTCGGAAACCACGGACGTACGCTACCTTCCTGATATCGACAAACAGCGCCCTTCCACGATAATGCGGCCGGAAAATGGTAGAGCGCACACCTCTCATCCTGAGCTTGAGCCCTATACGTAAAGTACGTGTCGGTGGATTTACAGAAGGGTTGCCGTCGTGAAGCTGATGCGACGTGGCAAAAGCTGCACCCGCGTGAGGGCGCAGCAAGTCTACTTGCATCCTGACCTACTACCGGCCGGCCGGCGGATACTGAAATGACTTTACTAGTTGTTAGCCGCTTGATTCGCTAGCTTGGGATAGTCGCGCAGCGCAAGTGATGTAAACCCGACAAAAGATGATGGTGAACCTTATTCTGTTCTCGAGGAAGCGCAGATCCCGCTCGTCTTCGATCGACACGTCCATATGTGCGGCGCTCGGCGGTGCAGCATGATTCTGGCCTATGCGTGCCGCGATTCAGGGACCGGTGAGTTTAGCACCCCCTCGTTGCTAGCCACAGGCGAAATGCATTGTTTTGTGGCTGTTGATGAAGGATACGCCCGTAGAATACGAACCAACAAGAGAGAGCATAAGATATCAATAGCGCACAAAGACAAGTTCTGAGCACATGGTGCCAGTGAACACTTGTCGGCTCGAATCCATGGATATCTCGACGCATTGTACCAATTTGCACGAAACAAATGCGTCTTCCAACAATAAGAGTAAAGGTTGGATTGGTACTAGTATGTAACTTATAGTATATGGGGTGACCAGTATCAACATTTCGGTCTTGCCAAGGCCGAAGACAGTAGAAAACAGACGAGAAGACCTTACTTCTTTTAGTTACTCTGCTCAGATTCTAGAACCTCCCTCGCGTCCTTCACAAACTGCTCTAGTACGCGCTTATCCTCGTTATCCTCGTCCACAGCCTGTTCTATGCGCTCATACAACGCAGCCATGCCTCTGTGCACATCGCCGAGCGACCCGCCGACGAAATCGGAAATCTCGCGCATCTCTCCGTGCCAGCGATACGCCTTGGGGAGCATGTCCGGCAGCGCTCGCGTTGCCCGCTGTAAGAGCATCGGTTGTGAAGTGCGAAGCTCGTGCATAAGTGCAGTTGCAGTCGCAGGGGAGGAGGCATTGGCGGCTACATCCCAACTCTTGAGCGCAGGGGAAAAGCACTACTGACTTATTGGCGCACATAATATCATGGTTGTTAGAAGACCAGTGAGGCCCTTCGTTATACCCTGAGAGACGAAATCAAAACCTTATGACGTTTGAGTGGACGAAGGCTAACAGCATAAGACATTTTCAGAGCACTGGCGTCGCCGACACCAGTGCCTTCACCAGTGAGACTCTTCACCTTGAGCCCATATTCTTTGAGATTAGAGAATGCGTCTAGAGCAGACCGGTGCTCTTCGTCCCCTGATGCATAAAATGTTGGGTCATATCCTGCGTGGGGCGGCCCGCCGATAATACCAGCGTCCACGAAACGAACCCCAGAGCCTTCAAACAGACCTGCGATCTCTTTGACCGTCTTAGGGCTGACGGCATTACAGTCGACGTATACCGGGCCTGGAACTGGGTGAGAGTTACCAGTCGCTCGCCACGCCTCGAGGAAACTCTTGGCGAGAGATTCGGCGGCGTTGGGAGGGAGAATTGATAGCATCATGGTAGCAGAACGAGGGAGATCCTTGAAGGGGACATCGCGCATTCCTGCGTGAATGGCGCGTCGACGAGTTGCCTCGGACCGACCAGCGAGGCTGGTCAGAACAGTGCAGCCAGCGTCCGTCAGCCGGCGGGCTACTGCAGCACCCATGGCACCAGCGGCAATGATAGCGACAGTTGGTGCCATCTATTGATGATGATGCCCAACGCTGTTCCGTGGTTGAGTATCTTCAAAAAGGTAATAATATACTGGCACGGAAAGAAATGTACTACACGATAGCACACAAGCAAAGCTCGTGCCCAAGGGCGCAAGATCCGCGGATAGCCCTCTCTTACAGCCATGACTTATATGTGACATCCAAGGGAGATATTGTCGCGCTTACCTCAAGTTACTCTATCAAAGACAGAGAAAATCAAGTATCGAACGATACTACTCGCCTGATACAAGTGTGAGGGCAGGGGAAGAAGGCGAGCCAGCCCCAAAGCTCGCAGCTCAGCTGAGTCATCACGTGCATCGGCGGCAGTACTACTATTAGCTTTGTCAAGTTGTTCCGAGTCATTCGTCCGCTATCCATGATATCCACGGGCCTATTCTCCGCTCGTTCGCTACGTGCCATTACACGCGGAGCAAGCTGGGCTCGTTGCTTTAGCCGTAAGGAAGGACTCACCTGGCAAGGAAGAAACAATATGACATGGAACGAAGCACAGGCAATGCGCAACCTTCCCTGGCTTTCGCCTTTGACATCGTCAGTCGGACACACCAGACGGAAAAGTTCGGCCCTTGAGAATTATCCCAGGATGGCGTTCTTATTCGGGGAGCCTCGGTCATACCTGAAGCCAAACGCGCACTCGCGATTCTGGAGGGTGCGAACGAGATGAACTGGTGCGTCACCCGCTCGTGTCGTGCGTGGATAATATTCGAACTGAACGTCCGCGCAGGAAGATACCCTATATTCTCGTAAAAAAAGTCCACTGAAGTGCTTAGTGTTTGCTAATGCGAGCTCTAGATTACCAATGGGGGAGGGGTTAGTGAGACTGAGCGTTGTCACAAACTCACGAACGAGCTTGGAGTCAATGTGCGTTCATTGTTGACGCAGGAAGGGTTCTTGACGAACCTTCCTAGATTACTCCTTCTATGCTCGTTCAGGCGCATACCATCCTGCGTGATCATTCTCGCGAGTATGCCGACCAGGACGTTCTTGTGCTCGGCGGCAGGCGTAACGGCCTTCGACAAGTTGCTGAGAGGCGAGTTTGCACTTCTACTTGTCTGCTGTTCATTAACCATAGTCAAGCTACGGTTTTAAACATGTCTGGACGCCTCTGGATATCAAAGCATGGGATCCCCAGTATGTACTGCGCTATCTCCACCGCAAGCTTGCCGACGACCCACCATTCAGTGTTTGGCCGTTCTATGACCTCACTTCAGAGGAGTTCGAGACAACGAGGGCATGATCTTCTTAAACTGTCTTTCTGACTATATTAATGCGCATGACAGGTCACGGACTTTTCTTCAAAGCGAATTTCCGCCGCATTCATCTTCCACGACCCTCGCAATTGGGCATTGGATATACAGATTCTTCTTGACGTCATCCGATCTCGCGGCTTCGTTGGAAAGGTTTACACTTACGATGGCACGGAGCCTCCGCCGGTCAGGCTTGTCTTCTGCAACCCGGACCTGCTCTGGCGTTCGGAGTTCCCGGTTTCAAGACTTGGTCAAGGAGCATTCCGGGAAGCGTTTCAGGCTGTGTACAAAGTGTTTCGCTTCCCCGTCCCCTAGATATCTATATCTCTGACGAGTATACGCAGTCGCTTACGGGCGTGACTTATCCGATCGTGCAGTATGGCAAGCCTACCAAGCCGACTTACGACTTCGCAGAACGCATGCTACGTCAGCGGATATTGGAGCTTGGTGGTGCTCGGAATATCAACGCACCGTTTTCTGCGTACGCACGGCATATTGCCTCTACTTTCATCAAGCTGACGCTTCTTCAGGTACATGATAGGAGGCTCGTAGTTGTCTATCTTCTCGCTCTAATGCTCATCTCGCTTCGCTGCACTCCAGATAATCCGGAATCAGGCATGTCTTTCCCGTGATTGCCTACCCAGAGAACTGATGTGTTCCGAAGACATCGCCGGAGCGAACGGAGCTGGTTGGCACTCGATCCTCGTGCGGACGGGAGTATATGAAGGAGGGCGCGGATCGCCGACACACAAGCCCACATACATTGCTGATAACGTGCTCGAAGCGGTACAATGGGCGATTCAGCGGGAGCGTGAAGGAGCGGTGGTGCCTTAAGCCAATGGTGTCGCTTACGCCGTATCGATCACATCGTGCAAATAGATCAGTAGATGCCTTGACGCCTCAAAGGTCCTTTGTGTGCCCGTGAAGGATGTACCTCGTCTCGACACGCCCTTCGCGCTCGCCTCGAGTGCACAAAGGCGGGTCCCAACGCTCTGGAGTACAAAGCGGCGTCGAGTCCGTTCCTCGACAACCGTCACATTCTCTATATCCCCTCTACTAACCGCACGCCTCGCTGTAATTGTCATGGTCTTTCCGCTGGCAGTCTTCCCTACCACGTCTGTGGACTTGATGTCCATCGAGTGCGTCCCGCTTCCGCCTTCCCGCCTTCCTATCTGACCGTTTCGTTGTAGTGCTCGCGATGCCCTACCGTACGAGATGGCCTTCATGAAAGTAGGTCCTCGTTGAATGCAGCTGGATCGGTGCATTCATGCCTCAACAGAACACTTTACTTCGTGGCCTCAACGGGGCCGTCGCTCATGGGACCTCTCTCTCAAGTAGCGACGCCTCTCTTAAGTCGTTTCTTACATACGTTGGTGAGCTGTGTGGGATTATTCTTACTCACATCGAAGGTGCGCTCGTTCATGGGTCGAAGGAGGTTGTCTTCTAATTTGACCGTTCCACCAGTGGACGAGCATTTCTTTCGCGAAACGAAAAAGCGAGGTATCATCCTGGAACATGTTTTAGGTCCATCTTGTGTACCGGACTTGCTCGAAGTGCGGGAGAGCATAGCGGCCTTGAAAAGGTTTATTGTCGAGTGCTTGTCTGTACGTTCGCCTTGACTTGCCTTCTGACACCGTGCTCGACAAAGCTTTAGAATCCGCCCATGTACGATGGGCAAACGCTCCTCTCGAAACTCGATTTTGCCGAGAAGCTGCGAGACGCTTGGGGAGCGCAGGTACGTCACAGCATTTCAGACATCACGGCCAACTCATTGCCGTCCCGTCTCTTAGCTCGACGCTGTGAACCCCTCACGCCTGATACCGTCCCTGGACGATACGGAGGTTCGTGAGATGACTAGGGGTACGCCAATCTTTTGAGGTGCAAATCAGCGCCTTTGAATATCGTCTTTCAGAGATAATCGCCTACTTTACTAGTAAATGCGACCACGCTTTCCTTGTTCCGTGAGATGCTCTTTACCTTCGGAGGCGAGACAAAAGCTGATGTCGCTCTCAGCTATATTCTTTCACATCACGATCCCGCGACATCCATGCACTGGCCGCAGACAACTCCGCAGAACTGGGCCGCACTGTCACAGGTCATGCCAAAGTATGCCGGGTGCGTACACCGTCTTTTTGTTCTGCTTAGGGCATCTACGCTGACAACATTGCGATCAGATGCTGGGACTTCGCGCCTTACATCGAGAAGGTCTACGCGACGATTCAAGGCCTCTGATAGGTTTTCGGAGCTCGTCATCTCACTGTACCTGCCTGTCCTCTTTGTCGTGCCAGTCTCTCGGCGTTGCGCCTACATCGTCATTCACTTGTCATAGTAGCATCATTAATCCTATACATACGACTCCCTCACATCCCGTTCATAATAACACGTGCGTGTCAGCGGGCCAGAACGTTCAGAGTAGGACTATCTGTGCATAAGTACGAGGGTTTCAAGCTGCTGGGTAATGTGCCACGGCAAAAAAGTGTCTCCTACAGTAAGCCTGCTTGCGGAAGCGCCGTGTGCCACGTACCCCATTTCGAACCTGACCATGATTGACTCGGCCTCTCTTCAATCCCGGGTATAGCAGCTCCTTTAACAATTTCATGCTCCCCGCGCCCGCTACCTTTCCGATACGACGCCTGGGTGGTGGTATCCTTACTGTCCATCCCGCCGCTCGACGCGATCTCCTCGCCGTGCTCCGCGCCCCAGCGCGCCTAACCAACCTTGCCGTGCTCATACTTGCGGGAACAGCTTTGATTTCAATTTTACTCAACGTCTTTCACTGGTCGGCGTCGACGTCGGGCGCGGCAATAGACTTCGAAAGCAGTTATGGCCTTCCACCGAGCATCGCCGCGACCTTCGCGAGACCCGCACACGCCCGTGCACTTGACCATCTCGTTCTCGTCCCAGGCCACGGCGTCTGGTTAGGTTCACGAGAAGAGGACGTCTTGGATGAGGGCCAGTGGTTACTTGCGGAGTATCAGCGTAACCGTGGTCGGCCGGCCACTCTTCTCTCACACATACAAAAAGCGTACGTCTCGCCTGTCTCTTGCCCAACAACCTCCTGAAAGCAGGCTTGCCTCCAGTGTGGAAATCGCGACAGAGGATCCTGGGGCATTGCTCATATTTAGCGGGTGCGTGACAGCCGCCGACAGAAGACACTACGTCTTACATTTCCCTAGGGGCCAGACGACATTCGCCCCGATGACCGAGGCGGAGTCCTATGCGAACCTTGCACTCGCCGCAGGGCTCCTTTACCCTCTTTCTGAAGTGTCCGTCCAACATCCTCCTTATCATACGACCGAGCGCTACGCACTAGACTCATTCCAAAACCTGCTTTTCGCGCTCGCACGCTTCAGAGAGTATACCGGCCGCTTTCCAACTCGCATATCCGTCATCGGATATGCCTTCAAAGGCGCGCGCTTCCGAGACCTCCACGCGCGCGCGATTGGCTGGCCAGAAGACCGCTTTGAGTATATTGGCGTTCCTCTGCCAGATGCGATGGACGAGGCGAAGGCAAGCGAAGGCGAGGTCGGTTGCGGCTGTCCATTTTGCCCCTCTCCCATCGCTTACAGGAAATACTATTAGACTGCCAACGCTTTCCTGCCGTACCTGAAGGATCTTTATGGATGCCGTTCGCCGCTGTCGGACAAACGGATGTCGCGTAACCTAGGCGCGCGCCCGCACGCGTACCACGTCTCAGCGCCGGAGCTTGCTGGTCTATTAGAGTGGTGTCCTTCCGATGGTACCGTGATCTATGCTGGTCCCTTACCATGGAGAAACGGAGGGCGTTAGCATCTGCATGGTTTCAGTCATGATATTTTCTTCGGAATGGAGCCTCGGTCTCCGCGTATGTTTGTTTGGTGCGCTAGTGTCCAAGTGTCTTAGCTTACGGTCGTCGGATAACAGAAGATTATGTCGCGAGCCTCGATGACGATGTTAATGCTCAAGACCCTCCCGTCAGTCCCCCAGTGGGGCTCCGAACTTGCCGTGGCGCATTCGGTCTTTCCACTGGACCCAAACCTTACTCGCGGGGTCGAATGCACCGCATCCCATTCGGTCACGTCGATGACCATTGACATCAGCGCTATCTTCGACCTTGACCGTCGCCAACACGCGCTCTCTTCTATCCTTCGCAATATGAAAGCGGAAGCATCTCGTGCACTGCCTTTTGACCATCCCCGACATATGTGAGAGGGAGAAAGATATGACGTTCGAGGCGGTGTGCTTCCGAAAGCTTGAACTAACATCGAGACATCCGCTCCTCCTGTCTGGACCTCCGGTCAAAACCTCTCACAACTGTTCTGGCTGCCAGACCAGATCCTAACACTCAACTCCCCGCTCTCCGCCCTCTACTCTCCAGCACATCATAGGCGACCCTCTCGCCCACTATGTCCTTCGCCGCACTACCCAATCCCCAAGCTCTTGTCGGCACGGTTATCGACGGTGGTCGTCTCAGGGTGCTCGCGCACATCGGCTCCGGCGGCTTTGGAGCGGTATTTCGGGTCGTAGAGCTGACGAACAATCGTGAATACGCTCTCAAGTGCATGCCGAAGGCTGCGCGCAAGACGCAGACATATTTGCGCCAGAAGCTAGAAATGACGGTGCACACCGAACTGACTGGCCACACAAACGTGGTCGCCTTCCACCGCTGGATCGACGAGGGACCATGGATCATGTTCCTTTTCGACTTCTGCGCCGGCGGTGATCTCTTCAAAATTATCATAGAGCGCCGGTGTGTCGGCAACGACGCCCTCCTGCGCAGTGTGTTCGGCCAGATGCTTGACGCTGTCGCGCACTGCCACGCGAATGGCGTCTACCACCGTGACCTCAAGCCGGAGAATTTCCTGTGCACGCCCGATCTTGGCACTATATTCATCACCGATTTCGGGCTCGCGACGACGGAAAAGCTCACGAACGATTTCCGCGTTGGAAGCCCTGCATACATGAGCCCAGGTGCGCGCCTTGCTTGCAGTATGGATATAGGCACGGCTGGCTTTCCGCGAGAGCCATTGCCCACGAAAGAGACCCCACTGATTGTTCTCCAGAATGTCTCCAAGTCGATATCCGTGTATGGTGCCCTGCACCACAATGCGACGTCTGGGCCCTTGGCATCCTGCTCTTCAGCCTGCTCACCGCGCGCGTGCCGTGGCTACACGCAGTCCCCACTGACCCCAACTTCGCGCATTACATCCAATGGCCGCATCTCCTTTTCTCGCGCTCCGCACCGCTGCCCGAAGAAATCAAGCGGCTAGTACTCGATGCTCTCAACGTGAATCCGTATCACCGCATATCGTTGGACGAGTTCCGCGTACGCTTCGCCGGTGCACCACATATCTTCTTCGACTCGCCATGCTCTTCACAGCCTGCACCCGTACCCGTTACGCCGGAGACCGCCGTATCCATACGCTCACCTTCGACGGCTACGTCGGCGGTGCCCGGCCTCACCTGGGGTACACGATCAAGCCTGTCATTGGCGACGCTAGCTACTCCAGAGACTCGACTGGGACACTGGACCGCTGTGAAGGACATCGTCATCGGCAAGGATCTATCAGACGCTTTGGAAGAGAACATATAGCCACGCTAATATCTTTTGTTAACCTGCTCTCCTTGCATCTCTCGTCGGTTCTCGCTTTCTGACAGTTTCACGCATCTACCCTGTCTGGGGATCTCTGTCGCTCGTTCGTGTGCTTTAGGAGCCACCCTGTGTTACCATCGATAGCGAAATTGGCTGTGAAACTAGATATGCACTGTGACTAGTGCTCGTGTTTGTGGACCACTGGGTGAGGCCGCGCCCAAGGTAAGTTGTGACGTCATCTGCCCTGGGCCCAAGGGCTGGACATCTGAGCCACAGCACGTGACTTGCACGGGCGTCGGCACGTGTTTCCTTGCTTTGTTCTCGCCAGTCGGAGCTCGCCGGCCGTATACGCGCGGGAGTCTCAAGCTTAAGGATTCCACCCGTCTTTTTCCGAAACTTCAAGACGTGCACACTATCTCCTTCAAGGGGACCCCCTTTCTTCCTAGAATTTGGACGTAACCCCTGAGCGTTCGCGCCTTGTCGGGACAAAGGCTGGTGCTACGGCCACTGCGTCCATGTTTGCCATGACTTCCTTATCCACACGTGTATGCCCCTGTGGCCAATTCGCATGGCGTCGACTGCTATCTGCCTTTTTCCCTTTGTACTAGCCATCATCCGATCCCTTTGTCTGCCGCGGGGAGACCGTCGTGGCACTGTGGCCCAAAAGTATATTCGCCGCCAACCGCCACAACATGTGGTCCAGTGCGAAGGACATATAAGATGGTCCTCTTCTGCATGCGTCTGCTCACCATCCCGCTCGTAACTGTGTGATATCTTCAGCCTTTTTCATCGGTCTCTGCCGCACCTCTTCTTTAGTATGCATCACGAAGCATCCCATCCGAGTACTTGGGACGTCGGTGTCAACGCACCGACCCCCGTCATATATCCGACGCCACTGCCGGATTTCCCGGACTATGCAAACGACAGCCTGTCTTTGTCTCCGCCTCATGCAGACCCCGACTCCGGTCTTTCGACGCCTCCGCGTAGGTATTCCCGTGCTGTCGTCTCAGAGCGACCTCCCTGATACGTGCCCACACCCGTAGCCGAAGACGTCTCTTTCTCCAGCCGCTCAGCGGCTCGTACAAGCGCAGCGGGGCCCGCGCGTCAACGTGGGACGCCGAGTGCATCGGCGCATCGCTCCTCGCCATACCGAGACGGCCGCTCAAAGAGGTCGCCGAGCAAGAAGACAAACCCGGCCACGTCCCGTTGAGCATGCATCCTATTCTACCCATCTTCGTGTCCTACGCTATCCCTCGGACTCCTGTGGACGTGTTATTCTGCTTCCGCCCTGCCGTCGTGTCAACGCTAGCTGCATCTGCTGGAACCCAAATACCTACTGAGTTTTATCAGCTTGATAGTTGAAGTAATACACCCATCCGCCCGCACGCTCCTGGTCATTTTCATTGATTCGAACCTGTGGTACCTACACTGCGAGTGACGGACATACGTTCTCCTTACGCTTTGGGTTGGGCGGATATGTAAGCAGTTCTGCTGCTCTCACGCCACGAGCACGGACATGTCGACAGAGACTACAATGCAAAGCCAAAAAATGATAGGGTGTACACAGCACACGGCATAGCACAACACGGCACGTAGTATAAGTACAGCAGTTTTCGCGCGCCTCATCATAGGCGGCGAGTGGGGCATCGAACACGAGTCCAAAGCAAACCCCAGGAATGAGACTTTAGATCTTCAGCTTTTCCTCGAAGAAACCCAGTAGCCCATGCGCCTCCGCGTCCTCCTCATCAAAGCCCGTGACGGAACCGGTGCCGCCTGCCTGCTGCTGACGCGCACGGCGACATGCCTTCATCGTCGTGTCCGCGTACCAGCCTGAGAGCCGGATGCGCATGAGCTCATCCCAGACGACGGTCGGACTGCCCTCACTGCGGCGGAGGAAGGAGCGGATGTGCTGCAGCCAGTTCTTGATCAGACTGAACTGCGCGCTCGCGGCGTCGGTTTGCATGCGTTTCTTCGGCCCGCCGGGCGGGATGTAGTTGGGGCCGGCGTAGAAGGCGGCTGCACGTGAGTCCTCGCGCTTGGCGGGGACGTGCGACGGGTCGATGGCCGGGTCCGGCGATGCTGAACTTTGCGAACGCGATGATGCGGACGACTGTGACGGCGCAACGTCGAAGGGCGAGTATGGCGAGTACGGCGACGACGCGGTCGACGTTGACGCGGGCGGCGAGCTCGAGAACGACCCTTTCGACTGCGATGGAGGCAACTGTCCGTTATCCAACAACGGCGGTGGCTCCAGAGAGAACGGCGGGAGACCTTCCTGGAACGCGAGCAGCAACAGCTGGCCGAGCCAGTAGAACGGAAGCGGGTCCGCAGTGTATGTTACTGCCTTGGCCCCGCCCTCGACGTGCCCGTTCGGCGCAGCGGCGAGTGGCGCATCCGGGTTCAGCAGCCACAGCTTCAGCCACTTGTGCAACGCGAGCTGCATCGTGAATACGTGCGGATGTACTTCCTCCTCCTGCCCTGCGGGCTTGTTCGCGGGCGAGTCGGCCGGACTGCAGCGCCGGAAGAGCTCGCCGAGCAGGGCGTGCATGAGGACGAAGTGTGCGAAAGGAGGCATTGTGCCGACATCCTTGAATGGGTCTTGCGAGTCCATCTTCCCGCCCTCGAGTCCAAGCGCTGCCATGCCGTGCATCATCGGCACACCAAGCAGGCGCTGCTGGATCGTGCCGTACGGCGAATCGGCGAGCAGCATCTGTGACCATGCAAACGCGTTTGGTGCATTCCATAGCGCCTCTTCGCACGGGAGTCGGATGGCGAACTCGTTCGGCGCGAACGACGCCGGTAGCGAGAAAAAGATCTGATGCGATTGATCGTGCGTGTATGCTAGCAGCATGCACCTGGAGGCGCGTCAGTCGGGGATGAGAGAGAGGGAGATAACATACCTCTTGATGGTTTCGTGAATCGTCCAATCCCTCCATGCCGCATCGAGCGCCTCGGTATCGGGGATCGGGAACGTCGGCGTCTTCCACAGAGCGCTCCTGTCTAACACGCGATTTTGCCGGATCATCTACAAGGTGCGTCAGCGAGCCCAAGCACCGCAACCGAGGTGGGCTGCACGCACGAGCACTAGCATGCCGTGGTAGAGGTTGGAAGACGCGCGCTGCCGCGGAGATTGGTGGAAAAGGCCGATCGTCTGAAGGAGGACGAGCGTCATGATAATGTACATCTGGTGCTTCGGGTTGTCCGATGGCTTTGCCTGCGACTTATTTAGCCTACTATAGCTAGGCAGAGAGCAGTACGCATACGAATTCCATGACGAGGTTCTGACGCATGGACCCAAGAGTCCTCTCGATGAATGCGTCGGCGACCTTTGTTTTCGCAAATAGAGCGCCACACGCCTGCATGCTCCTGATGAGAATGGGAGGTTTGAGTTCGACACGGAGAGTCGGGATATGGATGATGGGGATCTGAGGCAGGAACGCCGTCAAGAAGATTTGCACTGAGGGCTCGTCAGTAAGTGATGATATTACGGACGATGCAGACTGACTGTACTGCTGCAGCTCAGTCTCGTTTGGGTCAGGAATGGCCTCGTCGGTTGGGACTGGTGGAGGCGGCTGGAGAACAGAGAGAATTTCGTCATGAGTGTACGTAGAGCGAGCCGTCCCGGGATTGATATTTGCGATCTCGGGGTGCATGCCCTTCGACAAATCGCCTTCAGGCTCGGACTGGGAAGGCGGCACAGGATCTTGATGTCCTGCGGCCATCATGTCGAGGATGAGGTCTTGATCGAGTCCCGTCATGGGTTGCGTGGCATCGGTACCATTTGCAGCATTGGCGTCAAAGTTTTGCAGGCCATCGAAGCCGGAGAATAAGCTATGGAAGGAGGGCTGGTCCACTTGCATCGACTGGTTAAGCGGGGAAACAATGGACGGAGCCAAGTCGCCGCTTGTTGTTGATGAAAGGCCATTCGACTGAGAGGCCTTCGATGTTCCGGGGTTAAATACATCTCGAAAGAACGGCTCGAACATGTCATTTGAGAACGAGCTCAAGCCAGGCGCGTTCGAAGGCGCTGCAATATCGGACGGAACGAAGGACGTGAAGGCGTGGTCGATACCAAAGAATGACGGCGCTGTGAGGACCGTCGAATCGGCGTCGCCAATGGTGGGTAGGGACATCGCAGACGGGCGCAGGTCCGAGCTGCCTTGGAGGAAAGACGACAAGTTCGCCTCGCTGAGCGGTGGAGCAAACGTGCTGCTCGATTCTTCGATTAAAGATAGCTCCGGGAACGCGGCCATTTGGGCGTCTCCGGGAAATGATACCTGGCCTGGAACAAAGCCCGCACTTGCGTCGACATTCGCGATACCAATCGGTCCTGAGCGAGAGGGGCCTGGATGCACGTCGTCTAAGTTTTCTGCTGGATAGACGCATTCACGAGACCGAGCTTTGCATTTCCCGCAGGGCTGACGAAGATCACACTTGACCTTGAGGGACGCACACGCTTGGCACGAGCGACGTCGAGATCGACTGATGTGGTTGGTGGAGCTGTAGCGCCGGTGAGTTGTCATACGAGAAGCGATGATCACTGCAAATCTCGAGCGGCAAAAGGGAGCGTAGGCGCATGGCACAGGCGCACAAAGATAGTGGGACAGTCAGGCGGTCCGCGGAGCGGCGTTCGCGAACCACCGTCCGCACGGCGGGAAAAGACAGGCAGGAAGCTGCTCCGTGCGCACTACTTCTCGAAGGTTTTGCTCACGCGTAATTCGGTATGAAGCCGGCGATCTTCGGCCTTGGCAAAGAAAGAGGGGATAGAAGCAGCCTTGCACCAATAGAAAACATCTGTGACATGGCGCGACAAAATGCCCACAGCAGAATGCACCCAACATGGGTCGTCCTCTGAGAAACACGGGACGTGTACTAGTGCGCAAACAGGGCGGGGGCAAAGAGAGGAAAGATAAACTCACGAGTCGCCACAGCTCTTCTTGTGCCTCGCAAGCAGATCGCTCCTCGTGAACTGGGACCCACAAGCCTGCGCACGAAGATCTGTCAGCTGAGCTGACCTCTGCGCGATCCCCGGTCGACGCACCTCGCAGCGATAGAGACGTTCGTTGGTGTCTGTGCGAGTGGCGGAAGCAGATCAGCACGCCCGCGCGAGGGGGCACGACGTTCAACGACGCACGATTGCGGAGATGGCGGTTGAGGTGGGTTGTGCGGGTGAACTTAGCAGGGCAAAACGGGCACAGCTTCGTCTGGGGCAATTGTGGGATGTTACCCTTGTGCGAGCGCATGCGAGAGACGGTGCCGTCCTTCTTGTATTCGACAGCCGGCTGGCGCGACGAACTAGGGGAAGGTGTCTCATCTGCGCTTGCCATGGTGTTGTAAAGGTAAAGAAAGAGATAAGTTGAAGTGAAGGGGTGGGTGATGATGGAACTGGTCAAGAGACGAAGAGGCGCTATACAACCATCGACGCGCCGCCTAGAGCTGGCGCTCACTGGGCGACAGCACTTACGCATATCTCGGCCCGAGCTTTTGGTCCTGTATCTACCCTCGATCCCGCCTGCCTCCGGCTTCAGATATTTAAACTCCATCCCAATTTTGTGCGGAAGTCTCGGAGCTGCCGGCTTCTTGTCCAATAACGCCCGCGAAACCTCTGCATACTCCTGACAGAACTGTCTAACACTTGCATTTTGTCCCATCGCATCTAGCATGATTGCAGTGTTCCGTTTCCTCTTTTGAAACGAGCTTGAAGCAGGCAATAAATCTGAATGAGAGCGCCGAGCTTCAACTCGGTAACCCTCGAGAGCCGGTGAACTCACTATTACAGTACCGCGTCAGTACTCCCACCCGACAGGTTAGTCGTCGGATTCGGTCTCAAATGCAACGGTGAGTCCGCCGCTGTCTTCGTCTGTTACAATGCTTCGGCAGTCAAGAGCAGATGAGTAATTACAACATTTATAAAATTAGCGGGAAATATGCCAACTCGAAAGAGCGGACCATCCACGGATCTGTACTTTGCAGCGCTAGCAGGCACCTTAACACGGCCGTTACGGCCTCCTTCACGCACATACTCCCAGTCAGACGACAGATCATCGCCTTCCGCTCACTCTAACGCCAACACGTCAGCGTGCGACTGATGTTGTCTTCCGTGGTCCGGCCTACGACACTCGCAAGCTGAACGAGGATGGACGAGACGATCCCCGCCAATGCGAACGAGGCCGGGATCAGTATATTGCGTCCCGGTACCGCTTCTACATAGGACACATACAACCTCCTTCCGCGCGAATTCCGCCCGCTCCCTTCGATGGCGCTACTCGGTGTAGCGGCGCCTGCGTTCTTTAACGTACAGATTCTCTAGACCTTTGGCCCCCGTGAGCAGTGCTTTCCTCCCGCTGACGCACCTCCGTCTTTCGCGGACATTCTCGTTCCTGTTCGTGCTTCTTTGTGTCTTGGATGTCTTTCTGCAGCAAGCGTATCTTTTATTCTATCGCGAAGATGTAGTCGACGGCAGATTACAAAGCCTCTTACACTCCGAAGGCCGCTCGCTGGTCTCTCTTGGGGAGTCCCCACTCGCAGATTCAGCCTCGCGACATATCTAATGGGCTGCTTGCGACAAGCGAAAGTAAGGCCGCACACACGCTTTTTCATGGCAATCATGTTCGCGTCAAACCCGTCCCCGCTGGTATTCGATTCTTCCTCGGCTGCGTCAAACCCTCTCTCAAGGTTGGCAAATCGGCTGTGCTTAGGAGCCCTCTGGGTCTCTCTCGCTTGAATTCAGGCAGCTCTAGCCTCATCAATACGCGTGCTCTGTTATTATAGTCAAAGTCCCGCTCGTCATTTTGTGCCCAGTCTTGCTTTATTTAACTTCTCTGACAATATGGGCCTTGCAACACTATACGGTAGTGACTACCGATTGCTGTTCATTAGAGTAACAAGCAGAACGGCGATTCGGCACCGACGCATCTCAGCGAATCAACGTCCAGACTTGTGATGTTGGCCGATCTCGAAACCAGGCGTGCATACATTGAATTACGAGTACGCCACATTCCTCGTCTATACAGTAAATGTGCGGTTGGGGCAACAGGCGTTGTGCATGCAACCGCATTGCATCCGGGGGAGCAAGCAACATCCGCCCAGACTTCAAAAGCCGGTGCCCTCGGACTTGTACTTCGTCTTAAGCGCGAGCAGACACCTCGTCACGGTGTTCACGCCCTCTCTCACACGCACCCGCTCGCCCTCACTAAGCATGCCGTCGAGCACCACGTGCCACTTATCCTCGTGCCAGCGCGTGAGCGCACGGCGGACACGCTCCAATGCGGGTTCGCTAGGCGTAAACGGGTTCGAGAGCAGGAAGTGCTCAATCGCGTCCGCAGTCAGCCCCGCGGGCTCCATCGGCTGCACAAGTACGGGCCACACAACCCGTACGAACGTCAGTGTAGCCGCATCGGGCGGCGCGGTGCTCGCGCGTGCGTACTTCACCCACGCAACGCGCATCTGGTTCCTCTGCTCCTCTTCGCGCCGCCGCTGCTCGGCCACCTCGCGTCGTTCTTCGCGTGCTTGTAACTCCCGAACGTCCCGCTGCAGCACGCGCACTACTTCCTCCAACACCGCGACACGATCGGTGGCGGCACGCAGACCGACTTGGATGTCGGGAAGCACGCGCACACGGTCCCAGAGCGCAGTGATGTCCGTCTGAAACTTGCGCTCGCTGCTCGCCTGGCGTGCACGGAGTCGATCCACGACCGCGCCCAGCTCAGCTCCGCCCTCAGCGAGGCTACGCGTGAACGCGATGCCCCGCAGTTGCCGCCGCACCTCCTCCCTGTCGGCATCGCGCGTGTCATAGATGGAGCGGAGCGCCTCTTCCATCGCAACAAGTCGCACTTCGAGATCGGAGATGCACTTTCTCCGGGCGAGCTCCCGATCCTGAGCTTCAAACTCGAGCCGACGCTGCTTGTTTCGTGCGCGCGTTGCTGCGGCACGATAGTCAAGATCACGTCGATGTACACGAATCGAGGGGGGGCAATCACCGTCACATTTGTGGAGTCCCGCTGACGAGAAGAAGAACAGGCCGGCATGTATGATGACGGTGAGAGTGAGGACGTGTACCGCAGCCGAGGGATAAGAGAAGATGAAGCGGGTGAGAGTGTCGGCAAGGCCGTAGACAAAAGCGAGGAAGTTGCCGATGCCACTAAGCAGGTGGACAGGGAGTAAGAGCAGGAGGCAGAGGCTGAAGCGGCCGCACGGGGTCAGGCGTGCGCCCGGGACCCTCAACCGGCTATGAAGACCAAAAGCTGGACGCGGCATACTTGCGTAATATGCGTAGGTGGGGTGTTGGGCGTAGATAGGAGAGGAGCGCGATGACCGTCGCGCGAATGGAGTTGTCGTCCTTATGCTGTGGCGTTGAAAGGCGGCCACATCCGCCTGCACGTTATGCTTCATCCGTCATGGGTGTTCTGACGCTCGGAAAGGAAGGAGGGAAGCACGTCGAGCTCGTGTGTTCGCAAACGAGTCATCCGCAGGCAGCGTCTCCAACCACTCCTCTTCGGAGCCGTCCTCTCAGCGTGGTAGGGAGCTCGCGCTCGCTTGTATGGTGCAACGGTGCATACGACGCACAACGTCGCCTCGGCTGTCGAGGGGAGCAGGGGCACGAGAGAGATAGGAAGAAGCATGTCCGTGCGAGAAGGGACTGCTGCCGAGGCCCGTGCCTACTTCACAGATAGTATCAAGATACCTGTCAGTACGATCGGTGAAGAAAAAATCGTACCGGCATGTACGACTTGTCACGTATGCCGATGTATAAAGGACCCATTTCTATAGGGGTTCATCACAGCAGTAGGTGTAGCAGCAAAGGGAGAGGGGAGGATATGACAGAAGTTCAGGCAAATAGGGGAAGAACTCTAGGATCGACACCAACGCGGCAAGAAGAGGAGCGAAGAGGCGTGCCGCCACGTGCTCGATCGAGACCAGGTCGTGGGAAATATTAATGCGTTGCACTTGCAGCCTATTCCTGCCCGCCCTGAGCCTTGTCGTCGTGCCTTCCGCCCCCGGCGGATTTCGAAGTACGACAGCGGACTTGATATGGAGAGCTCTTAGCGGCTAAGACGCGCTTAGCCGCTAAGAGCCGCTATAATCTGCTAACGCTCCAACTTTGAGCGCGGCTAAATAATTGGACTCGGCTGAGTCTCTCCAGGCCTTTAAAAGGATCCCCTTTTCGCCCTTTCAAGTTTCCATTGCCCGCCAGCTCATCCCCGTCGACGAGTTACTTACCCGCGCTTTCTTACTACCACCTTGTGAACTGTTTTTCTCGCCACTATGGATCCTTCGTATAGGAACAAGAGTGAGTGGTGCCCGTCGTTCCTCTTCGTTACGAGTGCTAAGCGTTTCGCGCGCAGAGCTTCTCGACCTGGGCGAGGAAGAGCTCAATACCCTCGCGTTCCTAGGCTAAAGTGAGCCGCTTCGTCATTACACACGTCCATCTCTCACTCATTATTGTCCGTCCACCTTGTAGACGTCGCTCCGGGCGTCCGAGTTATGGTCGATAAAGTGAGGGCCAACCCCACGCACCTGGGCTGTAAGTCGCTCCGTCCTCTTTTTTGCGCGTTTCATACTCATATCCTTTTGCGTTTTCAGTCGTGACATGCTTCGCGGTGGACTGCCTTAATCGCAGGTACTCGGCCCCGGCTACCCCACAAGACGCCCCTGGCTCTCCTACCCCTCCCACCTCCCCCACCATCAGCGAGGCGGATACTCTCTTCTCGCAGCTCAGCACGAGCTCAGACGCCTTCACTGTCGTCTCCCCAGACCTGATCTCGATATATGAGGCTAACTTCTGGTACCATGGCATCTCCGGCGACCCTCCCAAGCTCATGTGGCGTTCGGATCTCGAGACCAACCCCTTCCCCACCCCCCCGCCTGGAGACCGCTTCTTCAAAGTCCCCATCAAGACCGCCCACGGCGTGTTCAATACGCCGCTGAACGACGCCTGGGATATCGTCGCTCCCCAGATCATCGCATCGATGAAGGCCCACGGCCTCAAGTACTCCGCGCTCGAGGCGGTTCGCTTCTCGACCCTCGAGGACGGCAAGGAGGACGAAAAGTTTGGTCCTATCGTCGTGTGGATCGCCGTGCGGCCCAGCACCACCAACGCCAGGGCTGTTCGCGATGCCACGCCAGACATCCTTGGCATCCTCGCTGACGCCAATATCACCGGTGTCATTGTCGAGTGGTACGAAGGGTCGGTCCAAAAGCTGGTCGGCCCGCCTCTGATGAGGGTCGAGGACAGCGCCAGCCCCGGCTTCGGCCTCAACCACCCCTTCAACACTGGTCAAGGCATCCCCATCGCCGGACTGTCCGACGACGCGTAGGACACCCTCACGTCCCTTCTCCGGGAGGTGAAGGACAGCAGCGGCCGCCCTAGCGACAGGATTCTCGCGCCCACCAACAAACACGTCGCCTCCGTCGACACGACCACCAATTACGAGTTCAATGAGGCTGACTCTCAGCACATCCTTGTGTGTGGTGAACGCCGTCAACAAAGGGTTTCGCGACGCCATGCAGCTGGACTCTGTCTCAGCGATAGCCAGCGTGACATGAAGGCGACATCCCTCAGCAACATGGGCGCAGCGTTCCAGATTCGCTTCGATCGTACTAGAGACCTCGGTGACATCCAGGAAGCTATAGAAGCGATGCATCGCTCTATCGAGCTCACTGGTGACAAGCACCCCGACAAGCCTTTGCGTTTGAATAATCTTGGTAACTCTCTCCGAGCGCGCTTACAAGCCAACGGAACGTTGGACATAGAGACCATTACGGAAGCAATCACTGTGATGCGCCGCGCCGTCGCTCTCAGTGTCGGCGATCATCCCAACAAGCCGATATATCTACTCACTCTGGGGGCCTGTCTTCTCTTCCATCCCAGTTCTGTGGCGCATGACGAATGCAGTTCTGTGACGCGCCGAGCCCTTGAGCTCTTGCCCAACGGCCATCCTGACAAGCCGGGATTCCTTTGAATCTCGGCGGTGCCTTTCATCGCTAGCTTCAGTACACCCACGATCCCATGGATTTCCAGCTCTCCTTCCAGCATTACACCCTTGCATCGGACTCGCGATCTCTAGTCGTCCCTCTGAGCGGCTTGTGGCGGCCAAAGATTGCACGACCTTATGCGCCGAGTATCCCCAGTTCGCTTCTCCTGACCACCACCTTAACGCGCATAAGAGTGTTATGGACATTATTTCGCAAGTTGTCTGGCTCGGGCACGATATGAAGCGGTGCTACGAAGAGCTCGTCCGGATTGGAGGTATGGTCCGTGCGGCGGTGGCCGTGGCAATCTCGTCGGGTAGCATAGAGCAAGTTCTAGAATAGCTTAAAGGTTCGCCGTAGTACATTAATGGGACAGTGCCTCATGCTAAACGTCGACAGAGGGAAATGCCATTGTCTGGGCTCAGATCCTCCAGCTGCGAATGCCGTTGGACAGCCTTAGAATGCTGATCAAGCTAGCGAGCTAGAGCGCGTATCTTCCCTGCTTGAACGAGCGGGAGGCTCCACTCCTCCGCCTGGACGAGTGGTCAGGGCCCGAAACAGTATACGCATTCTTTAGAAGAAGCGGAAAAACACCATCGTCAGCTCGCAAGCTCGTACGAGGCGCTGCTGGAGAATGTGCGGCAATGCGAGGGCTCCGAGGGCTTCCTGCTACCAAGAAAAATCTCGGATCTCGCTCCTGCAGCTACGACAGGACCTGTCGTCGCAATCAACGTCGACGAGTCTCGATGTGACGCTCTCATCCTCCTTCCCTATGCCAAAGTAGTTCACGTCCCCCTTGCAGGTTTCGAGCTCAATCTCGCGACCACGATGTCTTCACAATTAACATCTGCTCTCCGAGATTTCGGTCTCCGTAGTCGGGGAGCCGAAAACGACCACGAACACCAAGCTGCTAACGATGTCCGACCGGTTCTTGCAAAGCTTTGGTCAGCAGTCGTGGAGCCCATACTCTCTTCGATCGACGCCTCGGTCAATCCTTGCTGATTGTCAACTACTTCGGCAGTGTCTGACACAAAAGCGCAGCTCTATGATGCCATGTCAGATGGAATCCCTCACATTATATGGTGTACTACTGGCCCGCTCGCCTTCCTTCCTCTCCATGCCGCGGGAGATTACCGCGCCAAAGCAGGATACATTGACGCCACCGATTTTGTCGTGTCATCTTATACCCCCACGCTAGCGATGCTCCTCGGCAAGTCTTCCTCGCTCGTCCAGACATCGAACAGTGCCGCGGGAGACAAGGTCCCCATCGTCCCGCAACCGAACGTCCCCGGATATTCCCAATTGCCCGGCGTCGTGGGCGAGGTGGAGATCATGCGCACGACGCACTTCCCTGGCAGCACCATGCTAGCCGACGGAGACGCGAAAGTCGAAGCCGTCCCCGCAGCAATGACCCAACATGAGTGGGTGCATCTCGCTTTTCGCGGCGTCCAAGACCTAGACGAACCGTTGAAGAGCGCCTTCATCTTGACCGACGGCCGACTCGAAGTCTCGCGCCTCATGTCTCATTCGATGCGCAACGCCCAGCCCGCAGTCCTCTCAGCTTGTCAGACCGTGACCGGCGATGCGAACTTACCGGACGAAGCAGTGCACCTCACTGCCTGTATGTTGGCTACGGGGTTCAGGAGCGTCGTCGGGACAATGTGGTCGATAGGGGACGGCGACGCTCCCGCAGTCGCAGACGCCTTCTATTCGAACTTGAAGACGATGCTCGAGGATGCCGGGCCGGTTGTGCGCTCACAGGTAGCGTACGCTCTTCACGATGCGGTCAAAGGGCTGCATCAAAGTCTTAGGCAAGACGAGTTCTTACGGTGGATCCCGTTTGTGCATTTCGGCATCTAGGTTCGTCGGGCGTGATACGTATCCTGTGGCATCGATCATTTGTAACTCAGCACTCCTCGTTTACCACGTGCGCTGCCATGAACCGAACGGTTACAGATGCCTAAGCTACCATATTCTCAATCTCCCGGTTATATAACCTTCGCGCGGTGGTCCCAGAATCGTTCGACCATGTATTTGTGCTCTGAACAAGATCTTGAGGTGGAGTAGCCAGCAGAGAGCGACAGTTTACTTGCATCCTCGTCATTTGTTCATCTGGGTGGTACGTGAAGCGCGCATGCCCGTTATTATGTTCTCGGTATAACCCATGTCTCTTGAGTTACGACGACGATCTTCGTTTTCCCTTAGATAGGACTCAAACTTCCATTGCGCTCTGTTGTAGTGTCCTTTGGAGACTGCTAGGGCAGTGGTGGCGAAGTCAGATGTCGTGTTGAAGACAAGAAATCATGGATGGCTTGGGTCAACGCCGGCACTGGTAGGCGCCGTGGCGGCAGGACTAAGAGGGCATGCGTGGATCGCGGGAGTTGAGCATAGACCGTCCCTGGCCGATCCCGGCCAACGTCTGCTTGTTCTTAACTTTTATACACAGTAGAAGGCGCGACCTACACTGGCACTCGCTATGTCGCTGGCGCAGGCTATCTTCGCATTATTATATAAGAGCATATATGGTATCCTAAGGTAAGCGCATCAGGAGCGAAGAATGACTTTTCGAGGTCGGTTTACAATCCAAAAATCCAGTGCTGGGTCGTGTCGGGGAGAAAAAAAAGGAAGAGCCCGAAGAGAAGCCGGTCGCATCGTGCACGTGTTTCGGTAACTACCGGTAAACGCGTACCTGACCAAATCTAGTTGAGCCCTGGCTGAACCTCTTGCTACGCAGGACGCTCGCTGCAGGCCGTGAAGTACTCAGCTCCATCTGCCATCGAAGACCTGAACCACAAATCTTTCAAACGTTTACATGCCTATGAACGGGGTCGCTGCCTGTCGGCGCACCAATCCCGTAGCAGTGACGCGGCATGTGCTCTCACCCTAGTCTCACGAAGAAGCGTCGGTCTCGAGGGCTCCGAAGGCTTTCCCCGCTTCTTGCACGGCATCAGGTCGAAGTCGTCGCCCTTACGTTGAAACCCATTCTGTACAGGTCACAGGGTGTTAGGAAGCTGTTGTGACTCTATTCCGCATGAGCGTACATAAACCCCGCCTCATTGTCGAAACAAGCCTTCGAGTCAGCCCACGATGAAACGCATGCGACAGCTCGCGGTTCTCTTTGCCCTTGTCGGCCTTGCCACCGCGGCGATACTCGGCGACTCATCGGAGCTGAAGGCGTCGTACGATTTCATCATCGTCGGAGGTGCGCGTACTAAGTTTCTGTCTTTGCCAGGCCCACTAACAGCGCCCAGGCGGTCCTGGCGGAGCAACGACAGCGCATCGGCTCTCCGAGAGCTCTCGTGCACGCGTACTTCTTCTCGAAGCGGGAGGCGCGTGAGTTCTGCTACCCTGTCCCGCCGCGCGTCTGCTGACACACCGTGCCGTGCGCCAGCAACGATGGTGTGCTCGCAATCGACGTCCCTCAGCTCTGCGTAGCGCTCACGCCGAGCACGCCCTGGGACTGGAACTACACAACCGTGCCACAGGCGCACGCAGATGGCCGCACGCTCCCCTTCCCGCGTGGGATCGGGCTCGGCGGGACGAGCGCTGTCAGTACGTGCATTGGTGTTTTCAGCGATATCGGCCTTGACACGCACTGTGGGCGTAGATTGCTTGGTATACACGCGCGGCACGCACTCGGACGTCGATGCGTGGGCATCGCTCAGCGGTGATGCGAGCTGGGGCTGGGACGGTGTGTTGCCATACTTCAAGAAGGTGGGCGCTTCGCTCCGTGGATCCACACTCCCGCTGACACCCATGCACGCGGCAGAGCGAAAAGTTCAACCTCCCCGTCGACGAGCACAATGTGACGGGCCAGTTTCTGCCCAGTGTGCATGGCTTCGATGGCGTCATCGGTGTGAGCGTTCCCGGCGCCGCACGCGCAACGGACGGGCGCGTGATAGCCGTCACGCGCGAGGTCAACGAATTCCCGTTCCAGGTCGACATGAATTCGGGCGAGCATCTTGGCGTTGGTATGCCACCGTCCTTCCTGTGCGTGCAGTCCGCTCACATCTTTTCTTCCCCCAGGATGGACGCAAGCGCTTGTCGACCGCGGCGTGCGTTCAAGCTCAAAGGCGTACCTCTCTCCAGGCGTCCTTGCGCGTCCGAACCTCGACGTCCTCCTTAACGCCCGTGTCGCGCGAGTACTGCCCACCGACCGCTCACTGACCTTCCGGACGGTGCAGTTTCGGGAGGGCATAAGCGGTGTGTCTTGATCGCTCGTACATCCCCCTTTTCTTACGGCACGCACATAGGAGCGCTGAAGAACCTGACGGCGAAGCGGGAGGTTGTCCTCTCCGCCGGCGCCGTCGGCTCGCCCACCATCCTCATGCACTCTGGCATCGGCGATGCGGCGCACCTGACCTCGCTTGGCATCCCCGTGCATCTGGACAACCCCTCGGTATGCGGTTTCATCGTCTACCTTTTTCTTCGGCTATACACACCCTACAGGTGGGTCAAAACCTCACTGACCACGTCGGTGTGAGTAACCTATCTCTTTCTGCCTCCACGCCCGCCCGCCCGCCGACGTCATCACAGTGCAGCATCACGTACGCAACGAACTCGACACAAACGCTCGATAACCTCTGGCGCAACGAGACGTACTATGCCTCGCTGCTCGCTGAATGGCATGCAAGCAAAACTGGCCTTCTCGTCGATACCTCTGAAAACCAGGTCGCATGGCTGCGTCTCGCCGACGACGATCCAATCTGGGCCACTGAGCCTGATCCCGCGAGCGGGCCGACGACGGCGCATTTCGAATTCCTCTTCCAGGCCCGTACCGCAAGCCCCTCTCATCCCATCTCCTCCCGCTAATACCGCGCACAGAACGGACTGTACCCCACGAATCCGACTGGCCATTACTTCAATCTCCCTGTCGGCGCTGTCTCGCCCGCCTCGCGCGGATCGATCACCATCAACTCCTCCGACCCGTTTGCAGCGCCGCTAATTGATCCGAACATTCTCTCCGCGCCGATTGACCTGTATATCGCGCGGCAAGGTATCAAGGCCGGTATGCGCTTCCTCAGCGCGCGAGCGTGGGACGGGTATTTCACTGGCCCGCTCCAGGACCTAACCGACGACGATGCCATCGACGCGTTCATCCGTGCGCACGCCGTCAGCTTCTTCCATCCCGTTGCCACCGCCGCGATGAGCCCCGTCAACGCGTCTTGGGGCGTCGTTGGTCCAGACCTGCTCGTGAAGGGTGTGCAGGGTCTACGAATTGTCGACGCGAGCGTCGTGGTGAGAGCCACATCCGCTTGGCAGCAGCTGCGCCAATTTGCTGACATCGTCCCGTTCTGCGAATGCCATCATAGCCGCGATTGCCAGCCGCGCATACGTCCGCCGCAACGTACGGCGTCGCGGAGAAGGCGGCGGACATCATCAAGGTGGCGCACCCAGATTTGTTCGGGCGCAGCACGGAGTAAGCACGGCCAGTTCGCACGGAAAACTCTGTGCGCGCTGGATGGGCCCGATTTTTATCTGTCGCGCGGTGGTTTACTGCCTGTACAAATCTCAAAATGACACGACTTTTATTGCCTTTCCCCCCGCATGCGCTGTACACAGCTAACCTAGAGTCATCTCCCCACATGCCCGCGTCTCATATGACGCTCAACAGTGTGGTCGACAAGTTGCGGCAGAAATACATGCCCTAATTTCTATTTACTTTTGGAGCAGGACAAACATATCAGCAATCCAGATCGCGGGATGCTAGCAATCAGCACCGAGAGCAGCTCAGAAGTTCGATCGAGCTTAGATTGAGCTGTTGTAGTACTCGACTAAAATGGCAGCGTTTCAGGATTCCTGCTGTCTCCATGCTTGCCTACTGTCCTGGGTCAATAACGACCATTGAGGTCGTGGGAGGCAGGTACAATGCGCCAACAGGACTGAGCATTTGTCACCGATTTACTTTTGCGCGCCGGGCCGTTCAAGTTATGGTAACGACCGTCCAAAAGTAAACAAAGTTTGCGAACGCATCCCGTCCAGAATGTGCTGTAACTCATGCGGCTAGGTTCATCGCGTCCCTAGCGCCCAGGTATGGCCATCACGATCACGTCGACCCGAGCATGCTTCCCCGCAAAAAAGCAACTACGAGGCCTGTCGTGATTTTCGGAACCCGCCTTCCGCCATCTGCTCTTCGGTGGGATAAAGCCGTCGCTGAGCTGCCGGTGGTTCATCATTAGCTGGCCCCGAGCCCGGTCCCATTTGCCGCTTGATAGTCATGTCTGCCACCGAACTCGAGGAGGGGACGTACACAATCCAGCACTGCACGCACAAGACACTCGCCGTCGTCGCGCCCGGAGGCGGCGAGGTCATGCACATATCGTCCGGGATACCGCGCAAGGACCGGCGCGGTCTGGAGGTGGTCCGTCTGGCCGTGCTTTCACTCCCTGCCCGCTGATCTGACGTCGCACATAGTGGAAGGTAGAGAAGGCGGGCAAGGGATATCAAATATCGCACGCCGTCACCGGCCGCTACGTAACGGGTCGGGGGTCGGGCTCGCCCGCCCAGGTATCCGCAGGCGCTGTTGGCCCAATCTGGGAAATCAAAGAGACGCGAGAGAGGAACATTTACACGTGCGTTCCGGCATTCTCCGCGTAACCGCAGATCCGGCAATGGTAACTCGCGGTAGCATTCAACCTGTCGACTCGCAGTGCTGCTGGACAATCGAAGGCGGAGACATCGGCTACTCCGTATGTTGGCTCCGTCCTCTGTGCGACGTGCACCGCTCATTGCCTCGCCCAGGTCACCTTGCTTGAAGAGCCATACAGTAAGGCGCGTTCGTGGTGGAAGTTCGTCGCGACCCCGGTCCCGCCTGCGGAGCAGACCACCTCGCCGGCCCAGCTGACGCCAATGAAATTCCCGTCTCCACCGCCTGCTGCTGCGCCGACCGAACTCCGGCCCTTCAAGCTCTCCGGCGCGTTCGCGTTCAAGGTCGCGCTCACGGGCGCGTATGTCAAGACGACACCAGCCGGACAGCTGTACGCGAGCAGCCCGTACCTCGATGCCGATGCAGTGTTCGCCGCCGAGGAGAGAAACGGGCGCTGCGCCCTGCAAGGTGTGCCTTGTACCGTGGATTCGCTACTTAATCACGTGCGCTTACGTCGACCTTTGTCTAGGGAGTAATTACATGTACGTCGTCAACCACGTCGGCGACGCCGCGTGCGATGACGCTGGCGCGGACGAGGACCGTCGGCTGTACTTCGACGTAATTCCTCTCACCGGGGCCACGGTGTGCTTTGCGACGGCCGGTTTCGGCCAGACGTGGTACCTCGCGTCGGACGACAATAACAAGACACTTTTTTTTCAGCCCAAGGAAGGCGTAAACACACACTTCAACGTAGTCTATGTGTGCGCCGACCGCGTTTCAATCGTTCTATCCCTGTCTCTGACGGTGCAAACGGTGCATACAGGCCCTCATCGGCGAGGCCTTTCCCGCCCAACTTCTCCGGAAACGTCACAATACGGGGCCAAGGCAATGGAGGCCCTGGGAAGCTCTTAAGCGTTAAGCCCGACGGCAGCATTGCTTTCTCCGGTTATGCTCCCGGCAGCAACACGGAGTTCACGGTCGACAACGATTCGTGGGTAGCGAGGCTGGTTTGTGAGCGGTTCCCCCATGCTTCTCCGTTTCCGAATCTGAGTGCTGCGGCAGCGCACACGGGCAGGGCCATAGGGCTGACCCCGGATGGACGAATCACGTGCGAGGACGCCGGCCACACGCCGCAGGGCAGCGTCCAGATCCTAGACCGTCCGGGCGACAAGTTCTCGATCACGGTCTCAGGTTACCCATGGCAGAACGGACAGACGTGGTTCCTTGGCACCCAGCGGGACGACCCGTCTGGTACAGTCGTCGTGAGGACAACCGAGGACGAGACCTGCCACTTCTCTATCGAGGACAGGGGCAAGGAGCGCAATCCCGCCGCGTTCAGCGAAATTCCACTCCGCCTCTTGCAGGGGCACAAGGTTACGATCCGGAATCGCCATGACCGCTACATCTGGGCGAGCGAGGAGGGTGCGCTACGTAGTCAGTCGCTCTCGCTCGGCGACTCAGTAGTCTTCTTCGTCGCCGAACACGAGGGCGAGATGCACATCAGAGGTCAGTGCATCTCTTCTTGCCCCTCGGTGCTCGTGAAAGTCATGTGCGCCTAGGCGACAACAAACATTGCATCTACTCTCCTAGCGGCGAGTACGCGTGGTGCAAGGGTGATGCGCACCAGCCGCTTCACCTCCACTTCCACGTGCTGCAGGTGGAGCATAGCTCGGACGAGATCGTGCTCGCGCTTGGCGACGGCAAGGACAAGTTCCTCAGCACTCGTCCTGGGGAAGAGGAGGGCTCGTTCGCGATCACAGGCACACTCGATAACGACTGCTACCTCCGAATTGATATCTACGACAAAGACCTGGTACGCGCTACTTCCGCGATGCGTTTCTGCGCGCGAATGACCTTGTGCAGGCCCATTTCATCCCATTCAGGCCGGACGGCGATCCCTCGAGCCCCGTCAGTGCCCCGTCGCCCGTGCAGCTGGCTTCGCCTGTCGACATGCCCACCCCGGTAACGCCATCATATGCAAATATCGTCGCATTTGCCTCTCCTGCTGATGGTGTTTGATGCGCACAGCGTTCCCTCGGTCGCATGATACTGGCCCATGCTGTTGCTGTCCTCCTCGAGCGTATCGTCCCGCGTCCGTCGTCTGCATACGATAGTGTTTATAAGAGCGTGTATGATACCGTCCTGTTCTCCCTCGTCCCTTTACTGTACCAGCTGATTGTAGCGTTCGTGTACAATAGCTACCTTGCGTTTGCCTCTGGAGCCGACTTCGACGCCGAGAGCTTTTCCACGACGCTGGTCGCCGTAATCCTTGACCTTCTTTTTCAGTTTCAATGATATTCATGCTGTCGCTGATCTTGGACGTGCCTTTTCTGTCTGGCTCCGACGCTTGCTATGAGGTTCGAATATTCCTGATGAGCTGGCGACTGCTCGTTCGCATCTTACTTCCTTCCACCATGAGCTCGGTATTTAGCTACATCACATGATTCGTCTAAGATGTAAACAAGCGCTCTGAATAGACCGAAAGCAGAATGTAAAATAATTTTACATATACGCACGGTTTGCGGAGCGCCGTTGGAGCAGGGGACAGGAGCAGAGTCGGGTCGAGAGTGCCGGGAGGGAGGGTCAGGAGGCGAGGCCGCCAAGCCGGAGTCGTCGGCCCGGAGTGCAGGCTACAGTCGTGCGATCGTGTGAATTATAGGCTACGTCTTGCCACCATCGAGCCCGTGTCCTTTCACGTCCATCTCTCGGCCCTCCCCATTGTGGAAGGAAATTCAATGCCAGCAAGATTGAACGATTACGTACACTTACACCGAAATGTTATTTATCTCCTCTTGGTATGCTGTCCGGAGCTACGGTCCAAGGGTCGATACACACGGGCAAGAGACATTCGCTTTTCTGTGCTCCGCCAAGTCGCTCTACGCCCCAGCTCGCACTCGTTCGGATATCAGTTGTCGAGCTAGGATGATCGAGACGCCCGAATCATAGCTTTCACACTGCAAGGTCGGATATTACGCTAGGAAGGAATCTATACTTCACTGTCATTACTACATGTCCGAAATAAACGAACTTTGCTATCTCCGACGATAGAAATCCTTGCTCTTGTCCGTGCATATTCTTGCTAGCCCTGCGTTTGTTCTGTTTCTGACTTCAGTCCTGCTTTCGGCCTACAGCCTGCTCGCTCTCAATCTGCTTACTGTCAATCCGGACGCATGAACAAACAATTGCAAGGTGCCCACACGGGCAAGGTTCGGCCATTCAAATTCGTACATGCAAACAGTATGGTGGGTTTCTGCTTATAATCAACTCTGCTTCGACTGCTCTCCACTTTGCGCTAACTTGAAAGGGCGGCGTGAAATGAAATGAGGCGGTACGCGCTACGCCGATTAGGCCGAGGTGAGGATCCACCAGTTGCCCTTGTCCGTGGGGCTGGCACGGAGCTCGACCTGCGTCACAATCTGGATCAGTCTCCGTATCGATCAACCCCTCATACTGAGCAACGTACGGCAGAGCCCGTCTCGCTGTCCGGGAGACCCCAGTAGTGGCCGGTGTCGGTGGTCGCGATCCTACACCCCCGTGAGCGTGAGAACAAAAGTAGAGTATCGTCACAGAGGGAGACGCACGTATACTTGTACTGCTCGCGCGTCTCCTCGATCACATACTGCTGAGAACCGGGGCGGCCGACAACAGTCGCGCCGACTGGCTGACGGTTCCCAACGCTCGCGTATGTCTTCTGGCCTTTGTTCTGGATGATGTAGCGACCGTTGCCCTGGTCTTCAATTATCCACTGGAATGCAAATCAATTAGTGGCCACGGGGTACCAAAGAAGTAGCCTGCCTTGTCCAAGTCCTTGCCGGACTTGATGCTCGCACTAACAGGCGTGCCATCGCTGCTGTCGGGAAGGTTGACAATGTTGTTATAGCGGACGTTGGTGAGAACGTAGGTGCCAGAGGAGACGGTGTTCGGCATGTTAGCTTATGTTCAGGTGTGCTGAGCGGAGGGGTGATGATTGAAAGTGCTGGTGTTGAGGAGGTACCAGTGTAGACGAGTGGGCTTTTATACAGCTGGTAGGGCGTCATATGGAAATCTATGCTCGGATGACCCGATCTAATTCGAAAAATAAGGGCTCTCAAGAATAATGGACGATTATTAGCCACGTAGGTGCGTGGTTAACACGATCCGAGTCGGCGCATCGATCACTGACCACATGGCTGCGCCGCCTATTCACTGCATAGTTCTACGGCACTGCGCGGCACTCCTGTCTCCTACGCTCAGCACATCTTCTAGAATTACAAAGTGGACGGCAGGATATTATTGCTCGCCATCCCTACGGATAGCCGTTAACATTTCTGGCATCTTGAGGCTAGGCTCGAGGCTGTCGTTCTCATCTCAGACAGGCTTCCACGCTACGCGCTCGGGTACCGCGGTGAATAGGACAGGCCAATTCTAGGCTCGCTGCACCGGGCGCGAAGCCTGCTTCCTCTGTTGTCGCGCTCCCTTGTTGTTTATTCATACTCCAGTTATCGGTCACACCGAGTTCCGGCCGTTCTAACGGCCTGCCTACGCACAGGCCAAGATACAAACTTCCGTTTTCAGCTTCGTTGACTAACAAACAACTCGACAATGTCTGCACCGCGGGAGCGAAGAAGGCACCCATTCCGCACTCCGTCATTCGATGAAGAACTGAATTTATGGGTTCCAATATTTTGCCTTAATTGTATTTGATTCTTTTTGGCAGCGGGCACCACTCCGTGCTCGTTCTGCAGACTCAGCATTCTCTTGCAGGCTTCCAGCTGACTGACCCGTCCCGGCATTTTTCTTCCCAGCGTCAAGTCCCGTCCGTCTGCTTGGCGCGCTGGTGAATACGATACGATCCGAGTGTTCTCATTGCCTCCGGCTTCTCAGGCTCTTTCCTCTCGCCGATCCTCTGATCAAGTTCTCAAGATTGGCCTTCTCTCGCTTCCCTATTGTCGAGGCGATGTCGTGAGGTTCGAAGGCGTATCCAGGTTCCACGTTAATATTATCTTCGTCAACCAACCAGCTCTATTGGCTTCTCCTTCCCGTATTCCTGAAGATAATGTCTCAGTGTGACTATGTGCAGCGTTAGCTTGATGTGCTTGAGCATGTCACCCGTCTGCGGGGGCACCTTGAAGCTTTTGTAGTGATTTGACGTCTAGCCTGGAAACAACGGATGTAGCACCCGTGGAACTCGGCGAACAGCGGACAATTTAGACGCCGAAAACAGCGATACAACACATTCGCCATCCATGGCCTCGAACGTGTCACCGCGCTAGAGCGGGCCATCATCCGGAATAATTCAGATACAACCCACGACATACAGCGATGCAATTCTTGCATGCGGCTACACACGGAAACACTCACCTGCTTTGTGCAGTTTGCTGGACGTGTAGAGCACGCCCTTCCTTAAGATGCACTCCCTATCCAATGTTCCCATCGCGTTTGGGACGGAACTCAGCGATACACTTACTCCTATATCGAGCATTTGGTTCGCGCCAGTTTCGCGCGACTATCGCCGCCGCCGTAGGCGCGACCACGTCAATCATACGCTGCACTTTTCAGTGCGACCGGGATAGATTGTACGCGCGTCAGCACACTGTCCCCACCCCATCGCCGCCAAGGAGATTCGGTCCCAAATCTAAGCAGGGCAAGTGACCGTAAATAAGGGGCACTGAACTTCGACATCTGTTCTCTTACAGTAAGACAGCGACAGCTTGCTTGTCGAAAACGCCATCGACGTCTCCGAGCAGGAAAGTGATATTGACGAGACGCCAGTCGCCATCCTTAGTGGTACAACGTGCTTGATTGCATAGATCCCATGACTTTGACCTCCGTATTATGAGCGGCCGGCCTCGTCGTAGAAACATGCATATTGACTCTGTTAATAAGCTTACTCCAGACTTACGCGGAGACGCACTACGGGGTATCGCACGCAAGATGATAAAATAAGCAATTCAGCGATTTTGGTATCTGTCAAAGGACTCTGTCAGGTTCTGTCCACATACCTCGATATGTTCCGCATCTCTGCAGCCATTGCTCCAGATCTGTTAGCACCTTACTTGCAAGGGCATCAATGCACGTCGGCAAACAAGGACATAGTGCGTACCTAGATGAATACGTGAACGCTGCGGACACTTGATCAAAAGGCACCGATCGTCACAATAGAGAGAGCAAAGCACGCATTCATGGAAGCTACAGGAGACCGACGTTGACGCTGTTACTTGAATCGGGGCAAAGAAAGCTCCGGAGATGATGAGAACATTCAGACCGTATTCCATGGTGCGCCCTGCAGACGACCGGACACGCACGTCAGGCGTGGCGCCAAAGAGGTAAACAAATGGAATGACTCGGATCCAAATCGCCGAGAGAATACAAAGCCTGCAAAACCTTGAGCGCGACAAACTCTGGGCGCCACAAAGGCACTGGTCTTGGAACTCCAAATATCAAGAATTGGGATCCCCGTTCTTCGTCGAACGGGCGTGGGATCCTGTGCGGAATGCTCGTCTTCTTCGTACCAGCTGAGCTCGTCACAATGCTCTTCGGCGGGCCACGAAATATGGGATAGCACAACAGCAGTACAGTGGCGACTTAGTGACGGCGCAGACGTTAAGCTAGACTAGGACTGGTGGGTACGACTCCAAGAACAAGAGGTGCCGCGCCCGATCCGATGACGAAGACCTAAAACAGTAATCTGTTCAGCCGGCCGGGCGATCGCACAGTTAAACGACAGGCGTGTGAGTTAGTAGGAAACCAGTTCAATTGCAGATGGCGGAGGCGGGAACAAAGGAAGGCGAAGCCCTCGTCTCTGGCGCACCAACCCTAAACTTGGCTCGCACGTGCGCGCCAGGACTCCCAAGCGTGCGAAGTTGAGGCGCATTGTCAGAGGCAGTCTGGTGCCAGCACCAGCACATTATACCGCTATGAGTGCTGGTGACCTCCTTCGGAATCGACGTCGGAATGATTGACAGCGATCGTTTTCCTCTATTAGCAACGAGCACCCCCCGATATTAAGGGTGCTAATCTATAAAAGCTGTTCAGCCTTCCCTTCCTTCGATAATCACGTCCAGGCGGTATTTGTCGACCGTGTTGACGCCTTCAAGTCCTAGTTCAGGGGCTTGTGGTAATTAGGAGGCGATTATACGTTATAGACTCCGCTTTGACAAGCAGTCTGGAAAGCTTGAACGCACGATGTACTGGCCTACACAATCGCGCTCGTGAGCACTACACACCTGCAAATCCGAAAGTCGGGCTCAGATACGATAGGACGGGCGCCATTCATCCTCAAGCGGGCGTAGCTTTGCATGTGTAGCCTGTGGGCGCAAGCAGCAAAGGCGAACGCGCTGCGTAAGACAAGGTATTAAGGTATTCATGTAAGGTGTCTTCACGCGTCAAGTGGAATATGGGTAGGCAGTTAGGGGAAACTAGGCCACGGAAATATGACAAGCAGCGACATACCGGCATAGCGGAGCGAGACACGGCCGATCGATAGACGATGAGCGTGAAGAGAACCAGCGTTGCAGGAGATGGTAGCATCTGTAAGGCCCAAAGTGCATTGCTCTTCGAGCGAATCGGCGATAGCTGAAAGCCGGTTGTCACTGTGATGCTGGATACAAAAGAATCAACGCCCTTGTCAACGCCACACAATGACTGAAAGAATGGGGGCAAGAGAAAGGAGACGTGGCCCAAATCCAGCGGGCATCTTGCTTCTGGAAGTCGTGGATGTAAGTGTTGCGAGGTCCGCGGCGAAAGTGGCCCTCTGCTCCTTGCTCTGCTCTTCAGCCGCATTCACGTGATCCAGAATAGGGTACGCGCCGCGCTGTTTCGCGTACCTAGGAGAGCTGCCACCACCATCACGAGCAGGCGATACGCTCCGTGAATAGCCCCTCGCACCTTCACAACATCCTCCGACAGCTCTAGGAAGCCACGTCGTCGAACGGTACTTGCTTCCTGCGATAGTCTGGGCCCGCGATAGAGCAGAGGCTGCACATAATAATTGAGAAGGGTGGGAAGATGGACGAGAGGCTGGAAGGGAGATTCAAGCCGGCGGAGCGAGTAGATGTCGCGTCATTGCGCCTCTACCACGTGGCCCTACTCTTCCTCGAGCACCAACGGTCCTCCCTAGCCTCGCTTCGATAGACATGTGAGCAAACAATGACTTCCCCATGTTCGTGCAATCCTTAGATCGACACACTCTAGATACGCATAAAAAGATCCTGCACGGGACGTCAGCTCCGCCGCCCTGAACCCATAGAAGAGAACAAACTCGGGACCACAACGCACAAACCTTCTCTACGCTTGCAAATCGGTCCGCTCCACCGACCTACACCCAACTCGCTTCGAAGGCCCACAGCCAAAAACTGCTCTGTACACTTACAAGTCCGTCCGCTTCTCCCACACCTCCGCAGCTGGCGGTACACCCTCCGCACGCATCTGCTCCGCCACGCGCTCCGCACCAGCCATGACGCGCAGGAGGTTACCGCCCGTGAGGCCGGCAAGCTCGCGCGCGGACCAGCCGCGGGAGAAGAGCTCTGCGATCTGGGAAGTGCGTGAGCGCACGTACTTAGAAAGCGGGAGGAGACGCACGAGGTCTGGGTATTTCGAGACGTCCTCGAGACCGATTGGCGTCGAACCGATACCGTCGAAGTCTGAACCGATACCGACACTGCCGTCATGCGTACGTGAGCCAGCGCGGAGGGAAAGGGAGTGTAAGAGGCGCACTGCCTGCGGCCCATGATGCCCGCCATATGCTCAACGTGGTCCGCGACGCGCGTCAGATTCGCGTGCTTAGGATCCTCCGCGATGAAGCCCGGCGCAAAGTTAACCTGCGCCCAGCCAAACTCATCTCAGCCTCTTATCCTTACCACTTAGCCCTCGCCCGTAACGGCGCACGCACCATGACGACCCCATCGACCTTCCCCTCACCTTCGCCTATGCGCGCGAGAACGGCGTCGGGGACGTTGCGCGGGATATCGCGCAGAGTGCGCGCGGAAGAGTGCGAGAGGATGATGGGGGCGCGGGTGACGGAGAGTGCGTCGAGCGCGGTTGGGTCGGAGACGTGCGAGAGGTCGATGAGCATGCCGAGGCGGTTCATTTCGCGAATTAGGGCGCGGCCGAGAGTGCTGTGCGAGCGGACGGACGGTTAAGGTTGGCGTCGGGCGGTCGGATGTTTGTGGTTCAGCAGGCGGGCAATTCGTCAACTCGATTCCGCTGCATGTAGAGAGAGAGCGCGCACCTAAGGCCCTTCGCGGGCGGTGGACGAGGCGTACCGCCGATTGTGCCCGACGACGTCGCGAACGCGTTATCGCACGTGTGGGTAAGTGTCATGTAGCGGGCTCCGAGCGCATAGTAAGTTCGAAGGGCCTGGAGGGAGTTGCCGAGGTGGTGACCGCTAGGAGGGTGTGTGAACGGGGAGGCGGGGTAGGGGAGGAGAGCTATAGAACAGGCGGAGGGGGGGGAGGGAAAGACGGACGCACCCCTCGAGTCCGATGATGCCAGCAATCTTGCCTGCCTGGATCGCGGTCGTGATCTCAGCGGCCGTGCGGGCAGGCGCGAAAGTCTTGAGACGTATGGGCGCTTTGTCAGCAACGGGTCACCGCTGGAGGACACGAGCGGGGTGGACACACGTCAGAGAACTTGTCCATAAGCAGATGTGCAATGTCGATCTGTTCGAGTGTGTCCCTGCATGCGCGCGTCAGCCCACACGAGGAAGTTGAAGCTGGAAGTGGGAGCGCACCGGACGCGCCAGGTTGCGTTCGTGAAGTCTGCACCGTCCGACACGCCGAGATCCGCAGCGCACGGGACGTAGACGGACCAGAAGAAGGCGCCGACTCCGCCGGTGCGGAGGCGCGGGATATCGACATGGCCCGGGACGGGCGCGTGGAGATCGACGGCGGAGACGTTGTTCTTGTACAGCGCACGGACGAGCCATGGCAGGTCTGCGCACAGTGGTCAGCTTATGCAGGACGACGTCTGAGACGACGCGTGCGCACCGATGTGACCGTCCTGAGGAGGCGCGTCACGAGTTAAGCGGAAGCGCACGAGACAGAAGACGCGATCGACGAACGATGACCGGCGCGCGGCGCAGGAGCACGCGCGCAGCTGCTGTGGGATCCTTCGGCAGGCGGTCTGTCCAACCCACATCTGCGCCGTGGCCGCCGCGCTCGCCGCGCTCGTGGACGCCCTCGACGTAGAAGAGCATGACGCCGAGGGCGCCGAGGAAGACGGCGAGGACGAGGCCGGAACGCAGGATGCGCACCCAGTCGCGGCGCGGTGGGCGGGCGAAGGCGGCGGAGCCGTTAGTAGTGAGGAGGGGCGTGCGGGCGTCGGGGTCGGCCATGGTGACTGTCGAGGACGACGGGGACGACGAGGAGGGGAGAGCGCGACAGGGCGCGATGATAGCGCCGCCGCAGCGGGGACGCGCGCAGGGTCGGCCCGGTGACTCACGCTCACGCGTCCCTTTCTCCTCTCCCTTTCCCCTTCCCCCTGGGATGGTGCCATATTCTGCGCCACATATGACCCCATGCCGTTTCGCGAAACATTTATCTTCCAGAAGAAAACACTTCGCTCGGATCGGCCCGCCGTCCCGCGTATGAAGTACGTTTAGTTTCGCGTTTATTTCGATCCCGTTACTATTGGATACAACATAGGAACGATATATGTAATGTGATCACAATTATAAAGCTATTTACTGCGGCGAAGCCAACGCGTCGCTATAATCGCGATACACGGCGGTTTATAACCATCGAGGAGGATTACAGCGCAGCAGTTGGCGTCCTCTCCTAAGCACAAACCTGACGTCGCCAAGAATAAACTTGTCCTAAGCGCAGGAAATCAAATACGGCATGATTGCTCCCATCAACGAGAGGTCGAGGCTTAACAGGTGGTGAATCGTCATCCAGTGAATCGTGAAAGCTGAGAGGAATAGGATTGGGGAAGCAAGCTGTTGTTATGCGGGTGGCCGGTTAGGAGCGTCGTCGGAGTGAGTGGATCGTGCATCGCGAGCAGAATACGTGGATCACTGGATCCGTGGACGTCTCCAACGAGAAGATGCAATGGCTTTCAAGTGAGTGGTCAGATTGAATCAAGGTCGCGCGTCAGTTAAATCGTTCACTTACTTGTGAGACCACTCCATCTTCCCTTTCGGACCTACATCCCCTGATTTTCTGACTGTCGCGCGTGATGAGGCGTTGGAATGCGTCATGCTCGAACGATGGCACTAATTGTGTGCGTGGATATGACTAATGTTTGGAAGTGCTCTCTAGTCGACTGTCAAGCCGTATCCGGGACACATCTAGATTGAACCCCTCACTTACCAAGTTATTGTATTCACCCTGCCTTACGGATTCGGAACTTGCCACGGGGCTCCGCAAACATCTTGATAATGTTGCGCATGGTCTTGTCTCCCGGACGCTTTTTTCCGAGAGTCGCCTCGATCTGGGCGCGCGTCCATTTTGGCCTCTCGCCAAAGAGCTCCCGGACCTTGTCCTCGACCTCTCCCCTCTCCCAGTCGTTGTCGCGTACTCCATTATCCGCGATCTGTGGGTTCATAGTCGGCATCCGGTCACGACGGTTAGCATCGAGGACACTCACCTCTTGGCTTAGACCCAGGGACGTCTGCGCGGGTGTCTCCGATGACACTGGTTCGCTCGTGTTCTCGAACCACTTTCCCACCGTCCTTGCCCACGCCCGGCTCCTAGCTCAAACGTCAGTGTGAGCGCTTCACCCCAACGATATCCCCAACCTCTTCCCTCTCCTCACTGCCGTCTCAAACCCCGCCACTCGCGGTCTATGGCTTCGTGGTTGCCGTGAAGGCCCAGCTGCAGTACTAGAGGATGGCAATATCCCGCCATCCGCTGCGCTGGTGACCCTTACGGACGCCTGCCTTTCCATCTGCTTCCACTTGGCAGTGGTTGCAGCCCACGCTCGATGTCTAGTCCACACGTCAGGACATCGCTTCACAATGCACCGAACGATTGAGACACACCCGCTCGCTTTGCTCTCGTTCCGTATGTGCTCCCGGGCGGCGCGCATCGAGAGCTCCTGCTTGGCGGTCGCAAGCCGAGCGGGATCTGGCATGAGACGAGGGCGCTTTGCCCTCCCGGACTGCTGAGGCGGCCCCTCAGCGTTTGCCTTGCGCTTTCCCTTCCGCTTCCGGCCGGCCGACGGGGCGGATTCCGGTGGCACGTCCAGTGCTGTGCTGGAGAGCGACCATGCCACTGGACTCATGGAACAGGATAGGGGCGCGGCGCTCTCCTCTCGGAGTAGTCGTCGTCGCTGTCGTCCGCTGCTTCCTCCCACCCATGCTTCCCCTGCTAGCGCGGGAGGCAGGCATCTGCTGTAAGATGCCTTCCACCATCTTGCGTTCAGCGCCTTTGAAGGAAGGGGATAAGTCTGCGCAAAAACAGGGATTGGAAACGAAGTCTTACCGGTGGAATGATCGAGACGGAGATTACTGCATCTCGTAGCATCCCCTGAGGCTTTCTCCAAGTCTCCCCATTCACCCTCCTCGTTGCCCCTGGCGTCGACTCTGACGGACAGATCGTGGCAACCGAGCGCGATTCTCTCGTATGGTCTTCGTCTACCGAACAATCAATAATTGAACCACTCATAGGTGGGGTGCTAGAAAAGGCACTCACGAGAGTGGTCGACAGGCTCAGCAGACGGAGAACGCGGCGAGCATGTGTCCGTGACGGATATAAACTCTGAGAAGACGTGTGAAACATCTGTGCGAATGGAGATGAACGGCTCTGCTCACGAAATGCGGGTACTCCTCCCCACAGGGATTTTCGGTTCGACGAGGTGGCATTTGAATTCGCCACTGTGACGTAAGTCGGAATTGTACGGATGGGCATTGTTGCGTCTGGATCTGCGCGTTTGGCCAACCCTTGGGCACTTCGATAGTGAGGCGGATGCGATAGTGAAGTTTAGGTGTTCCCATCTGCTTATATAGAATGCAAACCTACTCAAAGCTGCTTTGTTTCGGAAGCGGTCTTTCACTATGACAGCTGAATGACTGAAGCGATGTTCAGTATGGTCCTGAAAGACTTTTATCGTACGAAAGGATACAATATGCAGGCGAAGTGTCTTCTTCCATTATCCTTTGCCTCTTTGGGGATCAATAATACAATGTACAAAGCAACCACGGGTGCATTCAAGGAAAAGGTCTTTTGATGGTGTGCACGCTAAGACTCGGACCGGGAGCACATTGCATATGCGATGGCGCGATACTCGTGTGCTGAATTTCTGTCCTGTTCTACTAGTTCGTCTAGCTCTTTCTTCTGGGCGAAGGGGTGCGAGGGGCCATCTACGGAGCGTATCGCCTGCTCGTGGTGGTGGTAGTAGCTCTCCTAGGTACATGCGGCGACGTGGCGCGTACTACTCAGGATCACGTGCTACCCCTCCTACCTACCCCTACTCCACTGTACGGTCGGGTTTCACGATTTATTCCAATGGTTGATTCAATCGGCGTTTTTACCCCATGGGAGCGCTATGATATGACCATATAATTCAAAGCAAACCAGTGGTCTACTCTAGCGCGCCGTGCTGACGGTCTGTTCTCTAGGGACACTAAATCTTGGCTAAATCTCGGCCGCCATTGGGATGAGATCACGTGTAGGGTCGAGTCCGTGGAGTTGGGTGTATGACGGTGTTTTGTCTCGTACCACCATCTCGCCCGAGATAGCGGCACGCTCTAAGCTTCCTCACTGTCCCTCGTGTCTCTTTACTATGCATAATCGTATGCTGAACGATTACGAAGAACGCCCACATAGGGTCCTGGCCGTGGTCACTGCAGCTTGAGCTGTAGGTAAAGTCACCGACTTCCAAGGCGCGTCCACTATATGCTATGGATCATGGCTTCGTTTTACACTTCGAAAGCTATCCTCTGAAGTTTCGGCCAAGCAACTCCACTCGGGTGTGTAGATCAATCGCAACCATTCTACGACGACTACCTCTCGAGGTGAGACAGTCTTCTACCGAGGTGAGGCAAGCAAACGATAGCGATGGTAACTATCGGATTGTGGAGGCAGTGGCGGTGTCGCACGCGAGGAGGGCGAATAGCCGCAGAGGGGTTTAGCGAGACGCGGAAAGGGCTGTCTGCGAGGAAATTTGCCCACAGCGCCCATACAAAAGACGACGCCTGCTCTTTTGCGCGGGACGGAAATCGTGCGGGTGGGCATCCGTAGATGTTGTTCAGGTGAGAACAGCATGTCGTGCGGGGACGATGTGCCTTGTTGCATGCGCGGATATGCTTGGAAGTGCCCCCTAGTCGGCTGTCAAGCCGTGTCCGGGACACATCTAGATTGAACTCCTCACTTACCAAGCGATTATACTCACCCTCCCTTACGGATCCAGAATTTGCCATGGGGCTCCGCAAACATCTTGATAATGTTGCGCATGGTCTTGTCTCCCGGACGCTTTTTTCCAAGAGCCGCCTCGATCTGGGCGCGCGTCCATTTTGGCCTCTCGCCAAAGAGCTCCCGGACCCTATCCTCGACATTTCCCCTCTCCCAGTCGTTGTCGCGGACTCCATTATCCGCGATCTGTGGGTTCATAGTCGGCATCCGGTCACGACGGTTAGCATCGAGGACACTCACCTCTTGGCTTAGGCCCAGGGACGTCTGCGCGGGTGTCTCCGATGACACTGGTTCGCCCGCGTTCTCGAACCACCTTCCTACCGTCATTGCCCACGCCCGGCTCCTAGCTCGCACGTCAGTGTGAGCGGTTCACAGTGTACCACACGATCGAGACGCACCCGCTCGCTCTGCTTTCGTTGCGGATGTGCTCTTTCGCGGCACGCATAGAAAGCTCTTTTTTGGCAGTCGCAAGCTGCACAGGATCTGACATGAGGTTCGGGCGCTTTGCCCTCTTCGACTGCTGGGCCGGTTCGTCCGTGCTCGCCTTGCGCTTGCCCTTTTGGCGCCGGGAGCCCGACGGGGCGGGTGCAGACGGGGCGATTGCCGGTGGCACGTCCAGTACCGTGCTCGAGCCCGCCACGTAATTCTCGTGTGGAAGGAAAGGCGCAAATGCGGGAGAAACCACGAGACAAGATGGAGTGGTCTCCTGCGGTGCGACCTGTTCGACCTGCTCTGAGCGATAGCCGCTATGGCTGGCGACCTTTTCGAGACCCTGGCGAAGTGTCTCCCGCTCCTCCCCCTCCCGCGCGTCGAATGGATCTTCGCTGCCACTCGTCGCTTCCTCTAGCTGCCGATCGAATGCTTCCCACTCATCCTGCTCTTCTTCCTGCTCATGTCCCTTTCCCTGTTCGGCGGGGATCTCGTCGCCGAATAGGCTGTCATTGTCTTCCTCATTGAACAAATAGTCGAAATCGCCATCCGTCCCTTGAGCGTCTTCTGCGCCGCGAATGTTCGAGTCGACATCGTGGTCTTCAGCAGCCCGAGAGGAGCTGGCTACTGCCGATGAAATGCTTTCAAAGGAACGGGAGCCTGCTCAAATACATGAGCAGTGCGTATATGTGGGTGCGAATGCCAGTGGCATCGCTCACGGACAACGGGCCCCGTCCCGGGCAGCGACTGGCGTGGCGTGGCGGCGCGTGCGCCAGATGCTGTGGCACTGACGTTCTTGCCGTGACCCGCGGCCACTGTGCTTGAGCAGGCCTGTTGTTCCAAGTGTGCGGTGGATTCCATGTCTGAGACGAGTGCGTTGGTTGAATTGGAGAGTTGTGGTGGGATGGAGAGCGAACTTGAACGGTGTGGTCGCGGTTTGCGCGCCCATTCTCATAGCCAACGTTCCCTGCAGTGATTAGGTAAGTTCGTGTATAAACGACCACCTCTCCAAACGACAGCATTTTGCTATGCCTTTATTATCGCAAAACGCGATCATGGAATTCCCTTCGACCTCGCTGGTTAACAAGCCAACCCACCCATATTCTTCTCTGTATGCTCGATCCTATACCTGAAACGCTACCAGGCTTCCGTGAACTATATGTATTCTATAAATTTGCTCGAATATGGTAGCAGAGGGCTCTTCCTCGAACGGGAACGCGCAAACACGTAGGGCTCGCGGAGAAGCTGAAGTTGGATTCGGTCCGGCGCCGGACCGACAGTCCTCTAGTTCAGTCGACGTATCGTGGTTAGGGTTTGTCTCAACCGAGCACGCGGCCTACGTGTCTCTTCTTCAACCGCACGTATAGGACCGTCGTAAGCGGCTAGTCCAATCTCTCGAGCCTCTTCATCCAGTATACATGCTTTTCTTCTCATTATACTTGACGTTTTGTGGCAGATTGACCGTATGCATGAGTGTGGCCCCGGCTGTCTCCTTGCAGTCTTCGTTTGCGCCTACTAGCCGTATCCCGGCTGAATTTCGTTCATGATTGATCTGGGAGCTTCCTGCTCTATACCACCGTTAGAAATTGAGCGGCTTATGGCGATAATCTTGGAGGATGTCTGTGGCACCTGCGTCAGGTGCGCGTACTCCTCGCTCTTGCTTACAAGGTCGCTTATACCTGCCCTCCCAGAAAACGGCGGCAATAGAATGGCACATGTACTCCGGTCCATCTGGTCTGTCTTGCCTTCTGGTCATGTCCGTAACTCCTGCTGCAACTGGGCTCTTTTGCTCTTTAAAAACTCAGCCTGCATCCTCTTGGTCTCCCAGGCTTCTCCCCGCACCCAGCTTGTGCCGAGCCCGTGCTGTTGACGGTCGTGCCCGGATCCCACCCCTTTCGACCATGGCCGCCTCCACGCACGCCCTCCTCGGCACGACGATTCCTACCGTTTTTGGCAGTATCTACGTGGCAGACACCATTGGCGCCGGCGCCTTCGGCACTGTTCTGCGCGCCGTCGACACGGCGACGGGCACCGTGTATGCGCTCAAATGCATGGCTTCGGCGCCGCCGGGCTCGCGTCTCGCGGAGCTGCAGCACACCGAGGCGGCACTGCACCAGCGCGCGTCAGGCCACCCGAACGTCGTGACGTTGCATTGCGCACTCTGGCATGCTGGCTTCCGCATCCTCGTCATGGACCACTGCGCCGGCGGCGATCTGCACACCGCGCTCCTGCAGGGTTGTTTCTCCCCAGACGATGCGGAGGCAGAGGAGCGCATGAGAACCGTCTTCGCGCAGCTGCTCGTTGCTGTCACGCACTGCCACTCGCGTGGCGTCTTCCATCGTGACCTCAAGCCCGAGAACGTTCTCGTATCGCACGACCTATCCCAGGTCTACCTCGTCGATTTCGGGCTTGCGACGGCCGCATCGCTCACGGACGAGTTTTCCATTGGCACGCCGGAGTACATGCCGCCCGGTGCGTGCCCGCGTCTTCCCGCGCGTGCCCTGTCCTGCTGGGCTGACTTTTTACCCTCCTTGCAGAAGCTTTCCGCCCGGACTTCCGCCTCTCGTGTCCCGCCCCGGAAGCCGACATCTGGGCACTCGGCATCATCCTGTATATCCTCCTGACCGCGCGCTTGCCCTGGTTTGCGCCTCTGTCCACCGACGACGCATTCGCGCGTTACGCAAACGCGCCAGCGTGCCTCCTTGCGGACTCCGCTATCGACCTCCGCGCCGCTCAGCTCGTACGCGATGCACTCACTCTCAACCCACACGCCCGCCCGTCCGCAGCGCAACTCAGGGACCGCTTCGCCGCACTCGGCCCGCTCTTCGTCCGCCACACTCAAAGCGACACTAGCTCGTTGTCGTTGTCACCATCGCCGTCGGTATTGTCGTCGTCGTCGCTCTTCTCCGCCGGAGCCAACGACACGCCCGACACGACACCGCCCCGGAGCCGCTGCTTCCCGTCGGGGCTGTCCTTCACGCCTTGTCCACCGGCTGACCCAAGCACCGCTGCGACCGCGCAGCCAGATGGCGGTGCGTTCGTCAGGGCGGTCCTGCAAGCGATCGGCAGGTGACAGCAACAGTGACGGTGGAAGGACCATAATGTTGTGGGGTGGGTGCGGGAGACACAAAGGACGGATGTCAGTCGGGTTAGGAGCACTTCGATTCGTGTGGCGTGCTGGCGCGCAGGGAACGGCTGGACGCATGCGCTGTGCGCTGTTTTCTCTCGAAATATTCTATTCTATGATCTTAAGGCCTATTAGGCTGGCAGGACCCGCCTAGGTTATAATCCGGTTTTCGCTGGTCCTAGTTTCATCCCTCGTCAAATACTAGCCTCCGAGATCTCTGAGCGAGGACCAATTCTCGTATTTGGTAGAGAGCCTGGAAGGAAACGGTTCTGGGTTACGGCCACCGACAGGTTCTTATGGTCCCCATGCTACGGCAAGGCGCCGAGGATAGGACCGGTAGACAGGCCGCGCCGTCGTCGGAATTTCTCGTCGCGTCTCCACACTGCCCATGCGGGAGGAGCTGCACCAGTAATCGTGGAGCGCAACCGTATACAGCAGCGGGGCACTGACGATGTCGAGTAATTCAACGAACGGGCAAAATGACGTCACTGCGTTCGTTACTTAAAAACGCAAACGCAAACGCAACGTATATACCCACCCCAGACGCATAGACACTCAGACACGCACCTTTCAACAGTACTCGTACCATGTCTGCCAACCTCCAACAGAACGACTCCGCTACCAACGCGCGCTCCGACACAACACTCGACCGCTCGACGTCCGGTATCAGCGCGCCCCCGCCGGACGGCGACGGCAACTACCCACCACAGCTGCACGCGGGCAAAGTCGGCTACGGGCCCGAGTTCGGCAAGGGCGTCGTGCGTCGTCCCCTCTCTTCCTCTGCATTCGGATCACCCACGCTAACTCGGGATTGGATGGCGTGTAGGGCATGGGAGAGAAGCTGACCGGGCTCAAGGAAGAGCTCGTTGGCCATGCGAAGCACGACCCGCAGCTCGCACAGACAGGGCGCGACCGCCGCACGGGCGAACTGCAGCGTCGCGAGCGCGAGGAGGCGGTGCGTCCTCTCCATTCTCTTTGTTTACACCACGCGCTCATGTGGAGCAGGACCGCGAGATGTTCCCCGACCAGGAAGCCGGTCGCGACACGTTTGACCGCGAGCGCGCGCAGGCGGTTGACCCGGATGACGCGCCAGAGCGCGATGCACAGGCAAGGGAGAACGTGCGGATGGTGTGAGCTCAGTCGGACGGTATTTTGATGGACAGCATGATATGCTATACGCGGTAGATGACTGGCGTAGATTACTACCACGCAGCGGGCTCGATTGGCCTGACTGATATACAACAAATGGTAACAGAACAGACACCGGAACGGTATGTTTCTCGAACCGGAAGGCGCAGAGGGAAGGAGGAAGTGAAGGGGGTAACGCAAGGTCGGGATGAAGGTAAGGATAGGGGATGTTAGGGTATATGTATGTTGTACGTGGATCGATATATGCGCCTAGTCGTCGTCGTCAAGCCCAACGCAGCGCAGCAGCCGGCCGATGAACCCGTCCGGGTCCTCATCTTCATCGAACTCCACGACTGCATCGTCCTCATCCTCCCCGAGCTCCTCTGCGTCGGCCGTGGGGCCCATGCCAAGCATCATACGAATGCTGCAGATGAGCTCCTCGTGTGTCTCCGCGTCCAGGTCCCGCGAGCGGTGGATGTCGTGGTCTTCCTCGTCCTCGTATGCCACCTCGGCGACGGGTCCGTCCATCGTCATCTCCTCAAGCCCCATCGCGTACAGAAGCTCACCGGCGAAAGCCGTGCCAGTGCTTATGCTTGCACCGGCGCCCGTGCCTGTACCCGTCGCGTCTTCGTCCTCGCCGTCCATCGACGTCCACGAGACCTCGCGTGCAAACATCCAGGCCTCGCGCACATCCGGCTCCTCCGACTCGGCTCCCTCCGACGTGAACGAGCTCCCCGTCGGCATGCGCATCTGCGGCTCCGTTTCCTCCCAGCTATCCTCCAGCGGTCCTTCACACCCGTACCCATACTCGTCCTCATCGCGGTATCGCGCCGCTTTGGCGCGGAGACGCGCACACCTTGCCGCGCGCTCGGCTGCGGACTGCCACCTGAACACATCTGCGCGCGGAAAGGACACGAAGGGTCCGCGCGGGCCCGCGCCCGGCGGCGTGAAATGGAAGCGCTCGTCGTCGAGCACGAACACGGAGGCATCGAACACCGAATCGACGTCGTCCGTGTCATCGTCGTCGTCATCGTCACCTTTATGTTCATCTTCTGTTGCCTGGCTATCTTGCCTCTTCGTCTCCGGCTGCTGAGTGAAGACCGCGACCGGCGGCAGAGCCTTTCCCTGTGTCTCCTCGTCCCCGACGAGCTTCGCGACCCACCGCTCTGCGTCCGCGCGGAACGCGGCACCCAGCGCGCCCTCGCCATCTTCTTCTTCATCATCGAGCTCCCAGCGGAAAACGCATGCGGGCCGCACAGGCACAGGCGCGTGCACGATCGGCATGGGAAGCGGGTTCCGGCGTGGAGGGGGTGGGAAAGGTCGCGCATGCGCGCCCGCGAGCGGGATCGCTGCACTTGGATGGAAGCGTGGCGGCATACTTCGCTGCGAGAAGGCGGGAGTGTTGAACGGGTTGAACGGCCCCGGAGTACGGAACGCGTTGTGTGCGGGCGCCGCGTGCGGCCGAGCCCATGCACGCTCTTGCTCCGCGCGCTGTCGAACCCACGCGCGCTCTTGCTCTGCACGCTGCCGCTCCCACGCACTCTCGCGCTCGAGCTCGAGGTCACGCTCGTACCTTGCGCGCTCGTACTCCGCACGTTGTTGTGCCCACTCGCGTTCGCGCTGCGCGCGCTGCCTGGCTAGGTTGTTCTCAAGCACCGCGCGCTGCCTTGCCGACTCGGAGGCCCGCTTGGCGGCCTCCCTACGCTCGTCCGCGACATCGGGCGCGCGCTTTTGAAACACCAACGCACGCCAGACCCAGTAGTCGTCGGTGTGCCCACACGCCTCAGCCCAACCGGTGGGGCCCGGTGAAAGGTGCGCATTCTTGGGTGGACACAAGCCGTCGTAGAAGTGCTGCTGGTCGAGCTTCGCGAATGTGTCGTTCCATGCACGCGCGTCGCCGAGCGGGATCGCGACGATCCGGCGCTGTGGGTCGTACTTGGCGCTGAGTGCTGCAAGCAGGGAGACACGTCAGCCCAAGCAATAAGGGACGCGGGGTCCGCGCACCCTGCAGTTCGGCGTCGGTGAGGCGCGGCGGCGAGACGGGACGGACGCGGAGGGGCGCCGTGGGGACTTGCTTGGCCGGCGGTAGCGGCTTGTGTTCGTTGGTCGGACGACCTAGCCACCGGTCACGCATAACGTCGAGGGAGACATTGCTCAAGAACAGTTCCGGCGCGCGGATACGCAGCAGGCGCGGAACGGAGTTGTAGTCGTAGCCATAGGTATGGTTGTAGATATCGCTGGGTGTCTGGTAAACAATGTGTGCGCTCATAGCGATAGCACTGGATATGTGGTCTGAATAGACGAGGGTGGGGGGGAGGTTTGTGTCCGCTGCGGTGCGTGGCGCGCCAGTTATATACCTACCACGGACGAGCCCACAAAGCGCACCGCCATTGCCGTCTCGGGGGATGGTGGTCAGGCCCGGAGCTACCGGAAGGCGCGTGCCGACGCCATTGTGTGGTTGATACGCGTGGTAGATGGGCCCTTTGGCACGAAAGGGCGCGCGCAGCTTGTGGTAGATCGGAAGCCGAGAAGCTGGTGTGAGTGGCGTGGGTATAAGAGTATAATGGGCTGTCGCGAGGAGGGTGGAGACCGGCCCGCGGGGTGGTCGGTGCGAAGTGCGGGGTGCGAGAGCGGAGGCGTGAAGGACGGGACAGAAAACCGGCGCTGGTGGCTTGTGTTGACGTTGGGTGCCGAGAGGACGAATGGTTCATATATGGCGATCTAGGGGTGCTCCTCGCACAACATCAGTATTGCTACGCCCGTAATAGCACGGTGTTCGATCTGGAGGGCAGAAGAACGCATGGTCTACTCAGCAGTCGCCCGAAAGATAACTTGACCAACGCACGTCTTCGGTAGCTCCAGCCTCCAGGGACCGGCAACGATGTCCTTGGCTTACTCACGGGGCGGAGCTCTCGTTGGGGAGCTCATGTCAGATGGTTTGAAGGCGTCCATACGTAAAACTAGATGGAGCAGAGAGCCAAGGAATACGTGAGCGAGGAACACAGGAGCACCTCGTACCACCGGAAGTCGAACTTGGCACGCGAGCACGTGAGTTCGCGGCGCCGAGTTTTGTCGCGCCTTGCCCTGTCGGTCGCTCTCGACGCGCTTTGAAACGCATCGTAGGTTTGCGGAAAAGAGCTGTGACACACCTCATTCGAATAGCTGGCCTGTGTATTTCTAAGGCCCGCTGTTACCGCACCACTCGATCCCAGCCAGTCTTACCACCAAGGATTTCTATCCTGACTGCTGTTACTACGAATAAGTTGTTCATACTGCTAAGGATGCAACACACGATGCTATAAGGTATTAGTGTATACTGTACATATGCCGCAATTCAAGTACAGAGTCCACCCGCCCGCTCATGGGAAGAAGGGCCGACGCCAGCGTGGCCATAGCACAAGGACGATCGTGCTATGAAGTCCTACTGAACATTTCGAGCCTGCTCCCAAGCATCCGATCTCGGCTCGTTCTTTGCGACCGATCGGGAGTGGTATCCCGGCTTACGTTTACCGAATTTTCATCCCCGTCGCGACTGTTGGCGAGCTACGTATCAGCAAGCGCACATGATGTCAGCCGAGAGAAGTAGTCTGACCTTAGCTCAGGGATACTCAGTTGTTTGTGCCCTTCCTCGTTGATTTGTTCCGAGTTGTCACCCTTAGCACCCTCCACGACGGTAAACGACGGTACGACGATGTTGCGCAGTTGGATGACGTTAGCACTAAAGAAACATGCTCAGACGCAGAGGCCGACGCGACGAAGAAGGTCCGCGTACGCAGTCTCGGGATCGCCCCTTGCGCCAAGGATGATAAAGGAGATGTCTTGTCCAGTGGAACACCTGCGTCGCGGAAAGCCAAAACTCGTGGCTATCCGGCGGAAAACGAGTTGGTATCGCTCGAAGGACTCGCGCGTGGTGCCGATGAGAAGAGAAATCAGCAGTGCCAAAACCACAGGCATCCAAAACGTAAGGTAGGTGAGAGCCAAGGACGCCGGAGAACCGCCCGTTCCCGACACAGAAATGGGCGCGAAGTCCTGGTGGACCTCCGCCCAGCTCGAGTAGAACGGCGCGCCCTCCTCCACCAGGCTCACCAGGTTCAGGACAAACTGGGCGATGCCGGACGGGAGTGTGAGCAGTATGTCAAGGCTTGCAATCGCCAAGATACGAAAATAGGAGCCGGAGATGGCCGTGCCGTTACTGCCCCGCAGCTCAGCGATCTCCCGCCGTCGACGTATGATTTGCCACACGATCCAGGCTGGGAAGAACCTGTCCAGTTAGTGTCTGCGAGGCTTGCGCCGACGGACTTGGACGGACTCACGGTAGTAGTACGTGCAAGAGATGAGGGGGAGCGTCACGCTCCAACTACCGAGCAACAGCACCGACAGATAGGTGTCTGCGAGGCCCTCGAAGCAGCCGACGCCGAGCATTATACCAAACCTAGACGATTGTACGATGTAGTCTATTATCGACCTCTCATTGTGAAGAACGATCTGCACGGAGCAATCAAGAGTACGCACAAAGAACGCCCGTGCCTATCAAAGGAAGCACAAGGCCCAGACCATATTCCACAAACTGATTGATACGTCTCTACAAAGGCGTGGTCAGTGAAATCGCAAGAAACGCAAGCTGCCCAACCTCTCGTCTTGACGGGGGGTGGAGCCCTCCTTCGGCAAGAATCAAGTACAATCGTCGCGTAATGATCAGAGTACTCGCAGGTCGCAGGATTGCGACGAAGATCTGAATGTGAGTCGCTGAGCAATGATGAGCTTCCGCAGCGCCAGCGCCAGTCGCTAGCGCAAACCGCTCACCGATGTCGCAGTATACGTATGCCTTGAGGTCTGCGCTGTGGGCCCAGACGATGTGCGAAACGGCGAAGGTGAGGTTCAGCCAGAAAAGCCCAAAGCACAGCGCCATCACTCCGAAGTTCCAGGACTGCCGCACCAGGCCGGTTCCCAGGACGTGCAGGAGCATCACGCAGGAGATCAGGGCGACTATTGGGAAGAGCGGGTAGGTGGGGTCGATCGCCATGGGTGGCGACCTGCGCGGCTCGACGGGGTGCCTCTGGCGCTTGGGCTGCCCACTCGATCCCCAGGGACATGTCAAGACGAGGAGGCAAGATATGTGAAGCCGACCGGACGAGGGGTAAATAGGAGTAAAGAGATTCCCATGCCACGACTCTTTTGATGCTGATATGCCTAACGAGCTGAACGATCCGAACGTAACAGCGTACAGAGCACGGCGCCAATTCATCCGTGAATAAAGCCTTGTTCGTGAGACGGAGGAAGCATAGCTCCGGTGACATCGCTGCGTGTTCCTTAATCCAAAGTGCCGTCGATAGAGATTAATTCGCCTCGGTCAAGCGGGCGAACATCCTAGGACCGAGCTCGGCATACCTGGAGATCCTCGTGAACGGTGAAACAGCGCTATCGACGGGACGAAATGCCACAGAGCGTTTCACTAACTTGGGCGTAGTGGTGGCAGCGGACATAGCTACATGAGGAGGCTCGGCACGTACGCTATATCCGATCACGTGCTAGATATATTCCGACGGACCTATATATAACGTACCCTAGTTACGCTTCTTTCTGCCTTTATCAACGATGACCTCTCGGGTTGCCGTGCCGGCAGCTTCGCCACATTTCAGTGGGATGGTACCGAAATATGTGCACCACTTGTTGTTGACCAGTTCGGCGGGATTCGGCACCGCCCCGGCGCGTCTCGGGTGCGCGGCCTTTGCGCGGCCTCAGCCTGAAGACCAGCAGTGATGATATATAGCTTTGGATGTGTGGCGTAGGTACACTACTACTCAGTACTGTCGACAGGATCCCTTCTAACGTCAGGATCTGCGAAGATCACAAGATCAGAGGCACAGTAACAACAGCAACCATTGACTGAGGAACAGAGCGACGTCCGGCCGAGCGCTCTCCTAAGGCCCATGAGCTGTTCCTTACCAGGCAGCGGGTAGAACGAATGTCGCATGCGTGGCGGGCCTGCCAACTGCGGTCCGGCCGCGCGTCATGCTAGATCGGCTCGTGAAGACCAGAGTATTGCCGACGGCACTGAGGCAGGAAGGTGCAGCGAGGATGTTGTCGGCGGCTGCGAATGTCACTTGCGATAGCGGAATGCAGGTACGGCCAGGATACAGCGGACGAACAAAGTGCCGTGCGCCACAGAATTCAGCGTCGCCATAGAATTCAGCAGTATCGTGCCCTCCTCTGATATGATCGATATGCCATGCACAGACCACGTTCTGTGAGGTCAACACTGACGAAGCGCTAGAGGCAAAGGTGCATGATAGTAGATATGGACGAGACGAAGATGGGTCGCGGATCACTGATCTCTCGGCCAGGTGGTAGGACATGGACTTGAAACGGGAGCTTTATGAATGCTTTTGAATCCCTAACGAGCCTGATGACCATCGCGCAGCTAAAGCCAGTGAGATTCCTGTCATGAACCAGGCAGCCGACGCACAAGCCATACAACTTACCGTAACAAGCAGCGCTATGTCCTCGGTCGCGCTCCTATCAGCCGTTATGGATCAAAAATCAGGAGCGAACAAAGCCACAGGGCTTGCCGTCTCTTGGGCTTCGAGTCGATGGGCTTAAGGAACGCGACAAGACCTAGATGTGTTGCTGTTGGGGGTTCGGCATCGACTGCTGACTTCGCCAGGCGAACAGCTCGCCCACATCACAACATTGAAGATGTCGCGTCGGCGGCGACCCAGGACCATCGGAGAGCATATTATCCAGTCGTAGGAAAGAACAGGGGGACCCTCGACGAGGTTGCTCGTTGTCAGAATGAACCTATGAGTTTATCATTTCACGCAATGGTGTCGAGGATCCACGATACAGCAGACGCGGCTGGTACACCTTCACAATTCAGTACGGCACCGTCAGCTGGTCAAGGGCAGAGAAGTGGGAAACAAATCCATATGTGAGAATCCGCTCGGTCCACTAGCGCTCGCCAGCACGGCCGGAGATGGCTTGAACGTTTCGCCTCAGGAGAGCAGATTTAGGATGTGTAACAGAGATGATAGGCGTATGGTATAGTACAATTAGGGTACCGGAGCTTTGGTATTACACGACAAGCGAGAACAGGTCGAACAGTTTGCAGGATCGCTGAGTGGGGGAGTCGGAGAGGTTGCTAGAAAGAGCTGTGCTCAGTGGAACACTCGTATGCCGGACGGGATGTGAGTGTGCGGCCTCCTGACCAGCCGCGGCCTGCAGAAGATTAAAAATTCGGGATGAGGTAAGGAGAGGAAGAAACACACGGGTGTTGCATATTCTGAAGGTACACGCTACCCCAGATAGCTAGCTGGAACGTGGTGAAGAGTGCGATTGTCTACAAAAATTAGAATTAGGACCGATGAAGGCGAGATCAGCGTGGGACACACCGGTGCAAAGGCAGCGACGGTGCTGGCCGGAATGCGGCGGAGGGGTGCCATTGCTTCGATGATAAGAGCGGGTAGGGCGAGGCTGCTATAAGGCACTCGAGTGCTTGCTTTGCTTTCTCGGACGTAAAGCGGGTCGATGAAGGAAGTGCTAGACCGCTCGCCGCCGTTATATACGTCGCAATGTCGATATCATCGTGCTCGGCACCGACGTTCCACGACGACCTGGACGAGCAGAGGCCTAGGCGGGGATCGAGTCGGCTCCCTAGATGCGGCGAGAGCACGGGAGAGCATAGGACCACGCCACGGAGGCAAGACGAGACGAAAATGCGCGTGCGGTGATAGGCATCGGGTGGTGGGGCGGTCGAGAGAGGCCGAGGACACGCTCGAGAACAAGCAGGCGAATCCGGTCCGAACTCCGATCCTGCCATTGCGGCCGCCTTGCCTCGCCGGCCGCCTAGGAGTCTGGCCCCGACCACGAGTCTGGACTTCGCAAGCAGTTCCTGGTTTACGCGCACTTTTGCTCTAGGAATAATATGTCGTCTGCGTGCCGCAGTAGGGGCTCGCGCAGCGCTCAATCTAGCTTGTGGTCACTGGCAGTTCAACTCTCCCAAGGTTCCTCTAGGATGGCCTCCCAAGCGGCCTCCCCACTTAAATCTGGGCAGGATTGTTATATCTATGGATACAGAGATACAAGCAGGGGATAAATTTGCTTTTTAATACCAGTTTTAATAGAAAGAAGATCATGTTTTCGTCCTTTGTGCTGAGCAGCACTGAACAGTACTGACCCCCGGATTGCACAACCATGTCACGTGAACTGAGTTTATCCCTAGTCGATGATTGCTCGCTACGCTCGCAACTAAAGGCCACGAGTACGCCTCTGTACATGAACATAAGCACTACAATAACATACAAAGCTCAGTTGAGCATGAATGGTCTGCACAGCGCGCATCACCGACGACCCTTGCGCTCACCAGTACTAAGTACTGTGCCCGGCTATTCTATCAAAATATTTCCCCACTGGGCCAGGACATTTGAGGTCGATGCCAATCGTTTTCGAATCCCACACAGGCGACGGCGCCTTCCCAGTCCTCATCCACGACTCGTATACGAAGCCTTCCGCGCCGATAGGACGGGGTGACACTATAAAGCGAACCCATTGGAGCAGGCCGGCCTCGCGCTCAAAATCGATTCTGCGCGGCTCGCCGGTAGCGTCCAGGCCTTCAGGCAGAAGCTTCGTCTCGCCCCTGCGCACGGGCTCGTCGCCAAAGAGGATTGCTACGTGGAGAAGCATTAGCATCATGCGTGGCGGGTAAACGCTCTCACTCACTGGTCCTCATTTCCTGGTCAAAAAGAACCGCGGACACGTAAATCTGGAACGGCCGCTCGTTGACAACTTCGAAGGCATAGCCCGCCTTCAGGACACCTAACACAGACATCCCCATGGTCCTTCTCGCAACGAAGGCGTACTTGAAGAGTTTGTCCGGGGTGTACTTCCTCTCGGGCCAGACGTCGCGGAGTTTGCAGTCTATGCTACCCAAGCCCGTCTGCGGATTTGGCGCAGGGCACATGAGGTGCACGAAGAAGTGAGCGACCCTCCTGAGTGCATCACGCAAGGACTCGATGCCGTACGAACAGTCGACCTCGAGGAGCTTCACCCCGAACCCAAAGAAACGCGCGGCCTCCATGGCCGTCCAGATCTCGACCCGCGGACCGTCAGTTGTGTTCCGGATGAGTTCTACCGTTGCCAGCTCATTGTAGCCACATAGACGCAAGATGGGAAAGTTCGGGTCGTCGAAGTCCAGTCCAGCATAGAAGGGATCTCCGGAGGTTTGGATATACAGTGTGGGGCGAAGGGCAGTGGGGAACCGGCTGGACTATTGTAAGTCGCATGTAGGGAACAATGACTTGGCTAGCGCACTTCATGTCTGGAGATTGAAGATGTGTGGTGGCTGCTGTTCAGACGTCGAGTAGGGCCACCGCCGTTTGAATGCGGAGTGCAGATGTGACGTAAGGTCCTTACTATCCAGATGGCGCAAGGACACAGCGGGTTTTATAGGGAGGGCATCTACCCATTGATCACCAATCGCGGACGTGGTCATGCCAAAGAAAGCACGTGAGCGAAGCCCATGGTGATTTAGGATCGACCACAATCAGCGAGAGGTCTTAAAGGGCCTCAAAGGCAGGCTGAGAATTCAAGATGTGGAAAATGTCTCGTGCCTACTGAGTCCACAGCATTTTCGTGACCGCCCTTGAAATGCTATGAGATGAAAACTAGAGAGGGGCCCGCCATAAAAGCTGTGACTGCATTTATGCGTAGAAAGCCTGAACTTATCTTCTCAGGCGTAAGAAACTTCTCGCCCTAAATAGATGAGTACTTACTAGCGAGGAAGCGAAAGCGCAGTAACCGACGGCGAGTAATGAAGGCGACCTCAGGAGAGAACACGCTTATACGTCGTAAGGGACTTGGAGTAGGTCAGTGCCGAGTCCGTCTCTTTCGTGACGTACACTGACCTTCTCATCGACAATACCATAGAAAAAGCCAGCTTTCATGAAAAGGTGCACATCCGCCAAACTTGCAAAGCAGACAACGCTCTCGGGCACCGCTGCCAAGGTCAGCCATGGTGGCTAGCATGAAGACACGACCTCGCAACCTACAATTCGGAGTGCTTTCCGTCCGTACTTTTACGTCCGCTCCTTACGGAACAGCGTCCGAGGCATCCGCAGCAAAGATTGCGAGCGGCATTTTGACCGAGAGACGAGTTTCGGTGGATAGAGCTTCGGCGTCCGCCCGTCGCTGGGCCGGTGGCCGACTTTCGCCTGAGTACCACGAAGTTCGGTCTGGGGTCGCCATAATAGTATCAACACTAATGTATGCTGAGCAGGGGATGTATCCAGGAACGGCATCGGCAACAAGCACCCTTGATGTTCCGCAAGCTCTATGCCCACAGCTGTGCGATTGCATGCTAGAGGCGCCTGCGATTCAATTTCTCGTCATACGTTGCAAGAGCCAGCCCGAGCGTTAACCAGTAAGCTGCAGAGAGTGTTCCGGGGGAAAGCAGCACAAGGACGCGGCTAGTTGGATAACGGTCCACGGTGACGTGTCGAACGCCAACGCCTAGCAACGCCTCTGTACATCCTCCGGCAATTACCGGATCCCTCTACAGCGCTAGGTCTTATCGGGCTGGCCACCGACACTTCTCATTCCGTCCACCCCCGGTCACTACCTCTTGCCAGTTTGGCTCCCTAGGGCCTCTTTACTTGTGCAGACGCCGGAATCGTCCTCGTTCTCCGACTCGCGGACGCATGTATCCCGCTGTGCCCCTAAAGTCTAAAGGAGCGGCTCCTCGTGGCCTGCGAAGGCCGGCTCCTCGGACAGCGACCGCGCGCTCGAAGGGTACACGTAGTTTTGTGCGCGTGCCTCGCGTTCCGGTTCGTGCTTCTTTCCGTTCTCGTCCGTGCTTATGACGATGCTATCGTTCTCCTGCGTTTTTCAGGACTTGGCTTCGTCGTAGAACAGGGACTTGCGATGAGAGCGGAGCAAGCTACTGTCTCGCCGAAGTCCAAATCCGTGCGCCGCTCTTCGCGTCTGTGTATGGCTTGTCCTGCCTACACGAATCCCTCCATCTTGTCCGCGCGAATCGCTCCGTCCTGTTCGCGTGAATCGCCGCGTTCAGTCCGTGCGAAAAGAAAGATCAGGTAATGCATCGGGATGGTGACGTGCTATCCTTTGCGTCCCCCATGTCCAAGCCGCTTTACAGGCGGTATTCTCGCTCCCGATTATCAAGGTACTTAGTATCGGATGGCAGCAGTAGCGGCAGATGCTCTCTCGTTGTGGCGCCTGGGCCCTTTCTCGAGTGTCATCACCCTATGGGCACAGCATTGTCATCGCTCCACCTACCTGTCCTCAGCATCGACCTCAGTCGTCAAAATGCAATTTGACGGCTGTATACAACGTTGTCGGCAGATGGTCACTCGAGGAAGACGATCAGAATCCAGAGCTCGTCAAGATCCAAGGACACGATCGCTCCTGACGTCTCCACAACAGGACGCCACGAGTATAGGTATCTAAGGATTGACAAGGCACTCGACTGGGTTTCACCGCCAGGTGCGGCCTTTCTTTTCCAGTACTGCATCCGATGGCTGATGTGGCTATATGAGCGGGACCGTCGTGCCACCGTATCATGGAGTATTCCGAGGAATGAGCCTGATGATGCCTTCCGCGCCAACACCTCTCAAAGCAACTATCAGATGCATTGTTCGAGGCTGTCGCTGCATCCCAGAATACTACACTGCGTACTCGGTGACCCGACCTGCCGTCGCAGCACGGGATACAGAGAGGCCTCGGGACCGCGTCTTGGACCTCCCTGTGGTTCTTTCTAGAATACCGCAACGACGTTGCGCATCATCTCCCGCACTTTCGTGTCAAGGTAGTTTAATTGATCTGCAGGACTTGTTGCATGCCATGCGGCCTTTTTCGGCTGCCTCATGGTTTTATGGACGGAACAAGATCTGCGATGCTCTACGAAGAATTTGCATTGTTACTTTACCGCTCACGCCGGGAGCCCGATCGCAACAGCCGTCGGATGCAACACCTCGAAAGCTTGAACTGCGAGCCTGCAGGATCCCCCTCCGCCAGACCTACGTCACTCTGACTCGCAAGCGCATCTGACTCGGCGCGCCTCGGGGAGTTTATGAGGAGCTTTCTTGCATGATGGCTACCTGCGTCTCGCCGTGAGCATGAGCGATTGTCGTCGGCCTTTTCACACCGCAGACCTGTGAATATCCGGCTACTCAACTGATTGCCGAGGGGCTTCGTGCTTCATTGACCCGGTCGGGACTTTGCCCGCCGTGGCCTGCCACTTCCCCTGGTGACCTCGGAGTCACCCTATTAGTTCCCTGTATGCCATAGGCTACTAATAGCGGTCATCCGTACTGTACGGAGAGACTTCCACCGGAACGCGCACCTCATCGGGCGCGGGGCCTGCCGCGGCGCGCTGTGGCGGCGCTGGTCCCTGGTCCTTATTCGGTCATTTTGTCCGCGGAGACAGCTCTCGGCGCCGGAACGTCCGTCTTCTGGACGGTGTTTTGGTCCTTTTGCACAATGTGTGCGTGTGATGGCTTGGTGGAAAGAGGAGATGATGCTATCACGTACCCGTCCACCGCTTCCGCGTCCGGCCCTGCCGGCTTCACCGCTCTTGTCCGTGGCGACTTCGTTCATCATGCGATGGTGTTGGGGCGGGCAATGAACGCTGTAACATCTGGCGGAATACACGTTTGAGGTCTGTCTATCTTCTACCTGCACGACCAGACGCTGAATCTGCCCTCCTCGGCATGGCTGAACTCTATACGCAGGCACACCTGGCTCGTGTTCTTTAGAAGCCTCAGCTTTCTTCACTGACGTTTCTTTAGGCGCTTGGGCGACTTCCTTGCAGCGAAGGCAGGGACGGGGAAGGCCCGCGTCATGCGGGCACAGGCCTGAGGTGTCCTCTAGCTGCCACGATCATCATCAGCTCCGCCATCGCCCGTCCTCGGCGACCGCATGCGGATATCTCCAGCTCTGTCCCCGCCCCCGATTCGCCAACACACGGTTTGCCCAGGCATGTAGCAAATACGGAGGTCCCCCGGCTGACATGATACCGGGACCCACAGAGCCAGATGCAGAGTTGGGACCTGTGCACACGGCGCGCCCTATTAAAAGCCTGCGCACGCGCGTTCTGCGTGGCGCCACCGATGCTTTTCCCGTTCTCCCCACCTCGCCCAACTCGAGTCTTATGAACACCCCCGCCGCCGCATGACAACGACACCCTTCCCATGGACGGAGCCGCTCCGCCTTCGCTTCACCGCCCTCGACCCGCGCCAGACGAGCCTGTACGACGCCGGCCCGCCCTCGCCCCCGCTCGTCTTCGCTGCGCGCTCGCGGTCGTCGGGCAGTACCGAGGCGGGATCCGCGGCGACCTCGACCGCATCCGCCAACGGGTGGGACGGACCCGGCGGCGCGCTCAGGCTGAGCGTCATGGGGGACCCCAGTCCCGAACCTCCCGCGCTCGTCGGACCGGCCAGCACGGAGAGCAGCGCTGCGCCGCGCACACCGGCCACGCGGCCGCTCTACGTAGTCCACACGGAGCACCGTCGCGCGCGCTGGCCGCGCCGGCTCAGGACGTTCGTCTCACGCGGCGATTCGGCGGCGGCAGGCGCGCGCGTCGCGACGATCTTCTGGCCTGCGTCACGCGCGGGGCGCGCAGCCGTCGAACTCGCGCACGGCGCGCGGGGGCGTATCGAGATCGAGGGCTGGCGTGGCTGGATGCGTGGGCGCTGGCGCTGGCGCTGGGGAGGCGCACGCGACGAGCAGAGGTGAGTGTCTCTCTTTCCCTGCTGCATTTCCGCGCAGGGCTTACGCTAGGGCTGCGAAAGGGCAGTGGTAGTGCAGGGCATGCGCGGGACGCGGTATGTTTGGATCCTTGTCGAAACCGCGCCCGACGATGCCGCAGACGACGACTTCAAACTCCAGGTCTGCCTCACCCTGCGGCTGCGCCGTCAATTTTTTTTCTGACCTGACTCCCGCCTAGCTCGTGCCTACCGATGCGGCGCGCCCCCCGTCTGCGTCCGTGCGAGACGAGGATTGTATGGCGGTCCTCGAGTTCGACGACGATGACCCGCCGCCCGCGCTGCCACCGCACGTGCGCAAACCACGGCTCGACCGCGCACTCCTGACGATCCGCGTGCGCGAAGACAATGAGGCGCGTCTGCGGGAGTTACGCGATCTCTCCGTCGTCTCGGCCATCTTCGCACTCGCGCGAGTGGACTTCCGTCTTCTCTTGCACATTCCTCAGCCCCCGCCGAGGCTGGATAGTCCGCGCCTGCTTAGTCCTCTTGACATGTTACTCCCTAACTTTGGTTTTGGAACCCGTCCATCGACGCCTGAGAGGGGGGGCGGGTGGGCCTCGAGCTGACCTGCATGCGTCGGCATGGATATGCTTCGTACTTTATTGCACTTGTAATCCAGCCCTCTCTGCGACACCAATCACGACAGAATGTAGCATAGAGCGTTCCGTGTAATCTTATTGTTCAATATTTCTCAATATCTACTACGCGGGAACGGATGCCTCTCACGTTGCATGGACGAAATTATCCACACATCCTCACGTTATCGGTGACAGGGCGTGGATGCTGCAGAATCCCTCTGCGTGTATGCGCTCACCTCAACGCGATAAAAATTCAAGATCTGGGTTAGAGCATCAGCCGACAACCTGCAAAACAGGTGTTCGAGCAGTGCAGAGCGGATTCTGAGGCGCAGGGCGCTCCACAAATGGCATCCACGTCGTATTGCGCACAGCAGGGGTCATGCGTACGTCAGCCCTTGAGATACACTTGTTTAAGATGTTCTGGTGGACGTGATATAGACTCCATGTGTCAGAACGGGACAACGCAAGGGACGACGGAGACAGATACAGACGGAGTCACTACATCATATCGTGAACTTTGACAGACCCGCATCCGATGGTGTTGAACATCTTGACGTGGGACTCCGCCTACGACACACAACTCGGGACCTTCGTTCACTCGCAGTCTGGCAGAAGGAAGAACTACATTTCCTGTGGAGCATTGTGCACATCGAAAACCGAGGGTATTCTACAGGAAATCGAATACAGCGTAGAATCACGTGGCGAGGCGATGTCCTTGCTTTACAAGCTGCAGGCCGATCTATGGACAGAAATGTTCGGATCGCAGCTGGCGTGAAGGCGAAAAGGGGACATACGACAGGAGGAGCTGCTTCGTAATAAAAGCCCTCGCAAAGGTTCCCACCCGTTGAGGGATCGATGACTTAATCAGCGAACATGCTCTACTAGACAACGACGACAAGCACACAGTCGTATGCGCCGGCCTTCCGCGCCTAAATTAGTGGGCAGCAGAGGACGTGATACGCGAGGCCCAGCCGTCAGCGAGGAATGCGTAGTCGCCGGACTGTTCTTGGGTCAAGGAAACGTGCACTCTGGTGTGCATACGTATACCGAGATCTGTTCGGGGGGTGCGCGGCGTATGTCCCGACGTCGCCATCGAAGCGATCACCGACACTCGCTGCGAGCATCTCCGTATCTCGAATATTCACCGTCAGCGCAGCTGCATTAGACTTCAGATAGCTATTGTCGACGTACCCCAGACCTGGGCGTTCATCGGTGGATTGACTATCGCTAGAGCAGGGGGACCCACTAAACGCAGGTCCGTCGAATTGCCGCCACAGATGACGTCGGTGTCGTTGCCGCCGACCTCGTTCGCCTAGACCGGAGTGTGAGTAAATAGGCACAGTACAGAACGTGATTGTAGAGAGGCAGCGGCTCGCCGATATCGCCGATGAACTGCAGCTTTTTTAGGGGAAGCCCGATACAGACACGTGATCTGAGAGATAGGGTGAGCGTCACTATGATTGGCTAATGGACCGAAACACACCAACGAAAGGCAGCGCCTGTTGCCATTGCGTCGCCGAGAGGGCCTTGAACGTGTTCTGTGAGAATATGCAATGCTAATTCCGCACAGGAGACTGGCGTATTGGACAAACACGTCGCGTAGGTTTATATGGCAGAGACTGAATTGTGCTTGAGAGCAAGCCTGAGTCGACGCACGTCAGGAAGCATTCAGCATATTGACGCGGCCGGAGGCACCACACTCGCGACTGAAGTCGGCCGAGCACGAGTCCAGAGAGTCATCCGGAGAACTATTCAGTCATTTTACCATCCTGATAGAAAATTGCGATGGACCTTCTGCGTCCATGCAGTGATACGGAACCAAGAACCTGAATGCAGTCTAAAAGCGAACATTGTCTGCCCACTCTCAGTCGTCACGGATGAGAGCAAGCTTCGAGAGGCGAGATCATCGCGTACCGAAGCTGCGTCTTACTATACGTGAAGCCCAGGATACACTTCACGCTGCTCAGGGTATCATCGTTGATAAACTGTGCTCAAAGGCCAACAAGAACGGCAACGCTAAGTCATAATTGAGAGACAAGTTTGCATCGCGACGTAGCTACACAGTGATGAGTAAAACTGAGGCTTGTGACGAAAAAATAGAGCGTACCCGACAGTCGAGTGATCGAGAGCGCCTAATCAAGCGCACGATATAAGGGTGGGAGTAGATCGCAGGGCGTACCGCCTGCTCGTTCTGGTGGTTGTAGCGGTCCTAGGCACATAAAGCGACGCGGCGCATACTGTATTCTAGATCACGTGCTACCCCTACTCCAACGAGAAGGCGTGAGGGAGAGACAGTATTAACAGCAAGCGTAAACCTCATTGTGGTGGAGCAAGGCCGCTGAAAGCATTCACTACAATGTCAGTAATCCTTTATATATTACGAGGTGAATTTTCCACGTGGTCTGGTCGGAGCTTGCAAGGTAGATGAGCGGAATGTTCATAGAACTGGGATGGGTTCAAGTTGCAGCCTGAGATCAGCGATAACGGTATAGATAACTCCGCATGCTCACTGTCATGCATCGGCAACGACCCCGCGCACCGGACCCAAAAGAAGATTACTCGTGCGATTCTGTTGAAGTCGCGAGGAATAATAATAGTTTACTATAGGCATACACTCAGGTGAAATACGTGTGTGATGTGTGGTCGGAAACGTGCGCCTGGGCCATAAATGATATCCCATCACGGCACTGTGATCACATACCTCGTGCTGCGGAGTGCGCATCTTTGAGGCCATTAGGCCAGCACCGCGGAGGTTCAGCTCGAGAAGCTCCTTCCCTATGTTTACGATACAACGATGGGTAGGTGACCTAAGAAAACTCCGAGTCGCATTGCGACGAAGGCCCGGGGGGGGTACCAGTACTATGCGGTACTAGTAAGATCCGACCGGTCTAGGCAGCGTATCTTGCGGGCTCGGACAGCTTGAGTTCTCCACATCTAGCCCGCTTGACGATATAAAACTTCCCTAAAGATAAAGAAAACAACTCATGGTGAAGAATGTTGGCTCGTGACGATGTGATGGGGCAGGAGCCTCAGCAGGTGTTCACCAAGCCAATGACGTAAACCCACGTGATACTCGCTTCTTCGCCACGGCATGTGACCGTGACTATGCCGGGATTAATCGTTGCGTCCGTCTGCTCATGGACAAATGTCGTCCAAAAGCGGGTTAAGTCCCAAAAGAGCAGTACAGTAAATGTGGAAGCGTCGTATCTAGTTCAATGCCACTGAACCATGTGTCCGATTTCCTAATCTTCTTTAGGAGCGATCCTCTCTCCAGACTCGTCCAGTATCTCGAATCCAGCGCCCGTCATCATCGCTCTCGTCAATTGTGGGATGGTCTGAGATGATATTCTCATCGCCTGTGCGACGTGCTGTTGTGCAAATGAGACCGTGCGTAAGCCGCTGCATACGCCGCGGAAGCAGACGTCGAGTGCCCCAACTACAAGCATCCACACCTCCATTGGCTTTGGCGCTGGCCCATCAACATGTAACACGAGGTGAACGACAGACCAAGGAATCTGTCTTGTAAGAAGGACTTCAAGCTGCGGCAGCGGGGCACAAAGCGACAGGTGCGTAACCGTCGACACGCAACTGTAAAGGCTAGTGAGGAGCGGGCTGAGGAATGGGACGGGCCAACTATCAAGCGACAACGCTAGATCCGCTTGTTTTTTTCCGTCAGAAAGCCTTGAATATACGTCGATCGCAGGAAAGCCCTTCGTGTGTTGCGAACAGGCAGATGGTACCCTCATACCGTCGCAGAGGAAGTGTGGGGAGAAGTGCGCGCTGCGCGCTTGCCCGCCCGCGTGCACGAGCGCCCCGATTTCTTTGTCGGTGAAAAATACACGAGATCCCTCCATAAAGTTTAGCCACCTGACACTGTGTGCGCCTTGACATGCAGCGATTAGTCGCTGGTTCGCATACAACGGTCGGAGCAGCCCAGGGACCGTCTTGATTGCGGCAAAAGAGAGTATCTCGACGGTACGGAGGCGGGTTATAATGGTGGCGATGTCTGAAAAGATCTCTGGCTGGTCATCGTCTGCGGCAATCTCAAGAGCTACCAGGAGATGGAGTGTGGAAGCGAGGGAAGACGATGCTCCGAGCGAGGTGCAAAGTTGGCGAGCGTTGCAGTTGGTGACAGTCAGACATCTTGTATGTCCGGGAGGGAAGAGCGAACGCAGCTGCTTATTGACGCAACTTATAACCGAGCGTGTGCGCAAAGCAACGATGGCGTCTATGGCTGAGAATTTATGCAATGCATTCGGGTAGGTGTGCACAATGCCGGGGAAGTCCTCGGCCGGGAAGGAAGGGTGAGGTGCGGCGATTTCGATGATGTCGAGCCATAGCTCGGATGGAAGCTATTCGACGAGTCGGTAACGTTGTCAGCATGGTTAGAAGGCATTACGTACGGACGGCATGCTGTGATTGCGGGAGGGTCGATTCTGAGCGCTGAGATTTGAGTAGCCCTTGCCCTTTATATTTCGCGAGCTTCACGCGAGGCTGTAGATCAATTATACGCTCGAAATGAGGCGGACGTAAAAGGCCAAATTCAAATCAGATGAACATGTGGGTAGACGCCAAGGGTCTCTAGTTCAGCCCAACGTCTGTGGCATTTGTATTGGATAGTTCAATCTTAGACAAGGTAAATCCTACATGCCTTTGTATCAGAGCAATACACTATGATGCATGACCTCTGTGCAACAGAGAAATCAACAGAGAAGTTGCTGGAGAATGTGTGCCTAGGGGCGGGCTGCCGGCATGGGTTATTGCATGATCTGTGTATTGTGCGTGTACGCTGATAGGCTGACACTATACCTATCTGTGCGCAGCGTAGACCCGCGAAGGATCGGGAAAGTCAAGTGGATCGCCACCTGCGTCAGTTGAGCCACTACGGACTAGAGCAGAGCCGTTCTGGTCTTGGGGCTTCAGCCGGGTGCGTATCAATCGGAGGACTTTGACGAGCCATTCGTCATAAAAGGAAGAAAATAATCGCAGCGATGTAAATAAGAGCACAGTTCGTTAAACGAACGATTGAACATCTGCTTAGCACTCGTGAGGGATCAGACTTCGCGGAGCACAGTGGGAATAGCAGACCTTGCGGGCAGTCCAATGCACGATTTGACAAGACTTTCGAAATGGCAATTGCCTTAGACCACGATCTGCGCCCGTTTAATGGCCTGCGCTAGATTTATATATGTCGCAAGGTGGAAGTCCGTGCAGAAGACCTCTGTGGAGCGCGGGTCAGTAAGCGGTGCACGGCAGGATGGTGTACTTAGAAGCGGCATGAATGTTGGCGGTGTGCGGATCTCGAACCAACCCGTGAGAAAATAGAGCGTGATAGACTTGAAGCCAGCGAGGTGGACTTACGACAGGTCGCGGTGGGAGATGCCGCGCGCGTGGCAGTGTGCGACGGCGGCAAGCAGCTGCGCGAAGAAAACGCACGCGCTCTTCCGCGTTCATATTATCCAGAGAGAGGCAGCTCTGCCGAAGCGCGGTGTGCAGGTCGCCGTTGGTACACTGGTGCAGGATGAGGACGAGGACGCGAAAGCTGACGTGTTTGAGCGCACCGTGGAGCGTTGCGACGCTCGGATTGCCCAAGGCGTGCTGGAGCAGTGCCGCCTCGGCATGCTGCAGCTCTGCGAAGTGGGAGCCCAGCGGTGCCGCGGCAAGGCACTTGGACACATAGATTGCACCCGTCGACGTGTCGACGTGCACAAGACGGCTCCGAAGGCGCGCGTGTCGATAACGTTTGCTACGTAGAGATTTACCGTTGCGGTGGAGACCGTCGCGCCGAAGATGGCGTGCGCGGAGGTGGGCATGATTGAGAGATGGAGGGATCTGGTTACAACCGTCAACGGTGCATGGGGGAAGGAAGGACAGAGGGGCGAGAGAAGTGCAGACTGGGTTTTTGAAGAATGGGGAATCCGGTCGGGACACAAGCGATGGACGCGACAGGAAGCCAGCACAGGCCAGACGGGTCGGAGTACATGCACCGTCCTATCGTTGCGCGCAAGAGAAATCACTGCAGCACACCGTCGTGACTTGCGTGCAGGAAATAGGATGTGGTTGAACAGATGAAGCCCATTCAACATATGACATGCTCTTCTTTGAATTCGGTATCCCTAGCCGACTCTATTTCGGGAAAACGAGGGAACTGCCTGGATAAAGGAGAATTCTGGCCGAACGGGATTGTTCACGCGATCGTCACGACTCCTCGAGCGAATGCTGCATCGTAAGCAATATATTTCATGTAAGGGTGTAAAGTGATCTATTTCTTGCTACCAGTACGTGATGGAGTGCGTCGTTATCTGAGGGAGGCAGGTATAAGCGAATTTAGAGGCAAGAACGAGGAGTACGCGCGCCCGACGGAGGAACCGCAAGTTCCCTCCGCAAACATAAAAGCTGACCGCCAGCTGCCTAATCATCGCACATTCTCGGGAGCTTTCCACTGATCGCAAACGAAATCCCGCTGGATCACCCAACAAGCGTGCACATAGACCTGGCAGGGCCGCGAGGAGACGCAAGGGACCACGTCCATCCATATGGCTGATTTGCCACGAGGGCCTTGGAAAAACTAAGCGAGACGAGACGAGAACGGAGCATGGAAAAAAGGACGAGAAGATTTGGGAAAACGGGACTGGCTGTCCACGGTGCTTGAAGCTTGAAGGAAGGATGGATAAATAAAGTCGAAGCAAACCCCACCCCCGACGCGTCAGTTCGGAGCCGCCGGGCCGAATCCGACTTTCAACTTCTCCGCGAGCCATCTGGCTCTGTGTCACACGTTCTTGTTTACAGATTAGATTATAGTATTCTGTTCGAGCTTGTTATACAAGCGATAGGTTTTAAAAGTTTAGGAGACTATACCACACAGAACGATCGAGTCTCAAGAAAAAAAAGTGTGTGCACTAACTTATGAACAAGCGAAGTCGGATGGGATTTCACAATCAAGTTTTGCATGAAATAAGGGTAATAATGCGCACCGTCGTCTGAAGTGGTCGTTTATATGTCACACATATTGACCCAGTCTCTGTAAGGAACTTTGGCTATGAAAGCCGGCGTGCTGGCCGCGACCACAGCGTTCAAGTTCACCCTCCATCCCACCACATCCTAAAGCCAACCGCTACACTCGTCTTAGACAATGCTATCCACAAACAGCTCAAATAGGCGTACCTGGACAAGTGCGATGGCAGCGAGCTGTGACAACAACGGAGATGCCACAGCACCTGGCCCGTCCACCCTCTCGCCACGCAGATCGCTCCCCGGAACGGGGCCCATTCTCCGTAAGCGATGCCACTGACATTTACGCGCACATATACACGCTAATCACACATAAATAGCATCTCGCTCCCTCGAAGATGCTTCGACGTCGGTAGCCGCCTTCGCTCGACCCGCTGGGGGCCTTCCCGATGCCGAGAGCCTCGCAACCCCGAGCGCCTCAAGTACTCACGGCTCTGAGGACGCGCAGCAGATAGAAGATAATCTGAGCCATCTGCTCGGCGGGGAGGATAACGACAGCCTATTCGGAGATGAGCCCCTCACAGGACCGGGAAGAGAGGAGCGGGAAGAATGGGAAACGTTCGACCAGGCCCTAGAGGAGGCAATAAACGGGTACGACGGCCGCTCCGAGCTGCGAGAAGAGCCGGAAGGGTGGGACGTCCTTCGGCAGGAAGTGGAGGGAGCAAGCGATGGCAACAACCGCTCCAGCCAGGCCGAAGAGAATTCCCAGCAGGAAGCTGCACCATCCCGTCCCCTGATATCTCTCTCGCCCGTGCCGTCCCTTCCGCACGAGAACTACGCGGCGGGCCCGAGCACGGCACTGGACGTGCCACGGGAACCCGCCCCGTCTGCCGGCCGGAAGCAAAAGGGTAAACGCAAAGCAAACGCTGAGGAGCCGTCTCAGCAGTCCGGGAGGGCAAAGCGCCCTCGTCTCATGCCAGATCCCGCTCGGCTTGCGACCGCCAAGCAGGAGCTCTCGATGCGCGCCGCCCGGGAGCACATAAGGAACGAGAGCAAGGCGAGCGGGTGTGTCTCAATCGTTCGGTGCATTGTGAAGCGATGTCCTGACGTGTAGACTAGACATCGAGCGTGGGCTGCAACCACTACCAAGTGGGAGCAGATGGAAAGGCAGGCGTCCGTAAGGGTCACCAGCGCAGTGGATGGCGGGATACTGCCATCCTCTAGTAGTGCAGCTGGGCCTTCACGGGCACCACCTTTGCAGCCATCAGCGAGCTTGGAGCCAGGGGTAAGAACGTCTTCGAGGCTACCGTCTTGTAACCCGATCCTGACCACAAAATTATAGACGGCGCGTAGCGGGGTCCGAGACGGAAGCTGGGAGAGGGGGGAGGTCGAGGACACAGTGCGCGAGCTCTTCAACGAGAAGCCTGAATGGACGCGAGCCGAGATCGAAGCAAGGATCGGCGAGAAGCGTCCGGGGGACAAGACCATGCGCGAGATCATCAGAACTTTCGCGGATGCTCGTGGCAAGTTTTGGATCCGCAAGAGAGGGTGGAGATGATCGCTTGGTAAGCTATGACTTCAACCTAGACGTGACCTGATTACGATTTAACAATCAGCTAGAAAGCACGTCCACACCTTCGCACACAGGGCCCAGCGCTCATCATCCGCGCACGGAACACGCAGGGCACACCCGGACGACATCTGCTAATGGTTATCTGTGCGATGCCCGTCCCGCGCAGAAGAGCAGACGTCGACTTCCGTATGGACGCTACCTGGCGCAGCGAGCGATTTCTTCGCAGGCAGCGCCTTGTCGCGTCCCGGTAGACTCCTCTGCGGTTACCCCCATCTCCTCATAGGGCGCCATCCACTGCCTCTACGTTCCGACAGCCATCTTTCCCATCGCTCACTTGCCCCAGCTCGTTAGAAACCCGCTGAACATTGAGGGCTGATCATCGCAAAACGGCTGCAACTCATCTGTATACCCGAGTACCCGAAACCTTCAAAGGACAGCTTTGGAAGGTAAGACGATGCTGCGATCCATAGCGTATAGTGGACGTGCCTTGGGAGCTGAAAACGTACCCGCAGTTCGAGCTGTAGTAGCAACAGCTGAAACTTCACAAGAATGCCCTCCATAACTGTACAACATACGGACATGCGTGGTGTGGAGAGAGAATGGGAGACAGGGAGGAAGCTTAGAGCGTGCCTCGAGCTTGGGCGAGATGGTGGTACGAGACGAGTCGTTGCCATACGCGACCCCACTGCGTACTCGGTCCTGCACGTGACTCCTAATCTAATGGTGCTCGAAACGCAGTACTATTGGAGGATAAGCCGTCAACTAAGTGTACTAAGGTGGGTTACAACGTACTGTAATTGACGAGTAAACAGTTGGTGACGTTGACGTATAGTGGCTCGTGCAACGGGGACCCAGTAGCGCCCGAAACGAATAATAACCAGCCGTAGAGTCAAAATCCACAATTCCCATCTCAATTCTTTCAAATTGAACCACGGAAAAAGAAGGGAGAGCGGTGAAGGAGGAGAATGGATGACGCGGGAAACGACATACTCTTCTCAGTCGTCACGACAATATCGCCTCACCTAGATCACCTGGAAGTTGTACGTATTGGTTATTCCGCTCCGTGATTGTTCTTGTGATACTAACACAGATACTCTGAGGGAGGTATACTCACGGTGAACAATAGGCAAGCTCAGGCATACCCTCGCCGTTCGACCCGCACCGTCTCTACTAGTATGTACTGCCCACCCACGCCACGCTTACGTACTGTTGGACGCTCGGCTAGTCCCGAGCACGTGACATTCTTGGTTACGTTCCCCTTACAACTCGGCGCCAGATGCCTTGCGCCGCTCTTCCAACCACCAATGGCATGCCTATAACTTCTCTACGACAAATGGACTTCCCACCGCGCCAATCTGTCCGAATGTCTCCCGTCGCAGTGCCGATATCATACCTTTGTCTGACGGATGCTTGCACAGATAACCGGCTACAAGACAATGTTTGGATAATGAGCGCTCATTCCGTCACATCCTCGCCTCTTTTTCTCGGCTGGGAAAAGACACAGTCTAGAGGCCCGATGCTTCGCCTTCCTACGCTAGACATGGACGGCCATAGATACAACAAGACCCTTTCTAGACCCCGGAGGGCTACAGAAGCATACCGCTAGCGCTCGGACTCAGCAGCGTGCTTCTATGGTCTCGTGGTCCGTCTGCCTACCTCGGGCAGGCTTCTCGCTTTCTCAAACCCGCCGGATCTCGCAGAGATCAGAATCGCACTGTCTGCGCACACGAGGAAGCCGTGCACGGGATCGGCTCCCCGCCCCCATGTGACGAGCGCGTCTCCCTCATGCGCAGGTTTATATGTGTCTACGCAGGCAGACCTCGCTCTTCTCGTTTCCTGCGACTTTCGCATCTATCTCGCAAAAAGTGCCGACATGAACCAGTCGGAAGTGTCCGCCCTCGCGCTGCGCCGAGAGAAGCTCGCGCGCGGCAGGCGCACGGGCGTCGAGGGTCTCGTGACGAACCCTCGCCTGCTCTGGATCGCGCTGGTTGCCGCGCTCGGCGGGCTGAACTACGGCTACGAGTGAGATGCCGTGTTGCGCGCGCTAGTCGTGCTCTGCGCTGATAACACCCTCTTTCTCGAGGCAAGGTTCCTGTGAGCATACCGCCAGACCGGGTGCACAGGCGCTAACTGCGACGACTCCCAGATGCTCAGGTCCTCGTCATGCCGTCCTTCACGAACGACCCGCGCTTCTCGCGCATTGCGACCGACTCGTCCTTTAAGGGCTGGACCGTGTCCGTCCTCCCGCTCGGCGGCTGGCTCGGCTCCCTCGTCAACGGCTACTTCGTCGGCAAATTCGGTCGGCGTTGGGCTATCTCCGCTGCATCGTTCGTGTGCACGCTCGGTGGCGCGCTTACGACAGTGCGTTCTGTCCCCCCTGGCTAGATGTGTACTCTGACTGCCTGCGGCAGGGCGCGGCGAATCCAGATTATCTGTTCGCGGGCAGATTTTTCATTGGTTTTTCGGTCGGTAGGTGCAGCGCTTCGCCTGTCCCGTTCTGCACGCTTACACTACACAATCAGGAATGATGTCGACCGCCGTCCCGACGTTCTTATCCGAGCTCGCGCCGACAGAGCTACGCGGGACAACAGCAGGACTCTTCCAGTTCGCAGTATGTCGTACGTTCTACGCACCACTGCGCGCATCCTTCGCACTCACCAGCTTTGCGCAGTGGGCATCATGATCTCGTATTGGATCGGCTACGGCACGAATTTCATCTCCGCGACCTCATCCGTCTCATGGCGCATCCCGCTCGCAGTACAATGCCTCCCGGCGCTCCTACTCATGTTTGGCGTCTGGCTCATCCCCGAGTCTCCCCGACACCTCGTCAACATCGGCCAGGAAGAACGCGCGCGGGCGGTGCTGGCGTACATCCGGCGCACGGGCCCCGACGATGAACTGATGAATATCGAGCTCACCGAGATCAAGGCCGAGGCGATCTTCGGCGAGTGATTCCGCACCGCGAGCGCCGGTGTGCGTGCTGAGAGTCCACACAGAACGCGAGATCAGAGCGGAGCGCTATCCGCACCTCGTGAATCGAGGGCCCTGGTCTGACGTCCAGATCGAGGTACACCGCGCTGTCACATCTACGCTTCCGGGCTGCTAACGAGACGAGCGTGTTAGTTCCTAGAAATCACGACGCTTTTCAGCTCGTGGGACACATTCAAGCGCACCGCGACAGGCGGCCTGACGATGTTCTTCCAGCAATGGACCGGCATAGACGGTACGGCTCACTCCAGCACCGCGCGCGCCGCCACTGAGGCCCCCGCACAGCGATCGTCAACTACGCGCCGACGATCTTCACGTCGATCGGCCTAACGGGCAACACGACCTCGCTCCTCGCCTCCGGCGTCGTCGGCATGCTCTTCGTCCTCTCCGTGCTTCCCGCCGTCCAGCTAATCGACAAAGTCGGCCGGCGCACGCTCATGCTCGCCGGCACGGCGGGCATGCTGCTCACGCTGATCCTCGTCGCCGCGCTCGACGCGAGTTTCGGTACGCGTTGGGACGCCCACCGCGCGGCGTCATGGTTCACCGCGGCGTGCATATGGGCGTACATCGGATGCTTCGGCTTCAGCTGGGGTCCGACGTCGTGGTGTCTCATCGCGGAGATCTTCCCGCTCTCCCTCCGCGGCCCGGGCGTTGCACTCTCCGCGTCGTCCAACTGGGTGCGCGCGCGCTCCCTCTCCCGCTCGTCCGCGCATCTGCGCTAACGTCCACGCACCTGGCAGATGAACAACTTCGTCGTCTCGTACACGGTCCCGATCATGCTCACGCACATCACATGGCGAACGTACATCGTCTTCATCTGCACGCTCGCGCTAGGGGGACTCTGGGTGCTCTTCTTCCTGCCCGAGACGCGCGGCAAGAGCCTGGAAGAGTGCGGGTCTCGTCTCGTTCCGTGCGCACGACAACTAGCTGACCGACTGGGCCCGCAGGATGGACCTCGTCTTCCGCTCGCACACGGGCAGTGCGGACGTCGAGCGTATGGAGCGCATCGCACGCGAGATCGGCCTCCGTCGCTATACGGTGGCCAGCGACGACGAGCCGGAGAAGGACGCAGCGGACGGCACGGAGAAGGTGTGAGGGTCACTCTGATGATAGAAGAACAGAACGCTGTCCTATCATAAGAGCAGTTCTAAAAACAGCTGTTGGGCGAACGAATAGAATGCATCGCAATCACCTTCCCGTCGTGGCGTCGTGTGTATGCACCGGACCTGTCGATCCGCCACTGCCGCGCGGGTGCGGGGCATGCGTGACTCGCGACGTCGCCCGGCCGCTTTCCTGGGACGGTGCCACGTAGCGCAAGGTTCACAATCAAAAGAGAGATGCAAGAGCTGTATCCCGACAATGATTGAGAGGCAGCCAGCTGGAGTGCTACCGCATGGGGCGCGCAGGTCTATCACCGGCATGTACCGTGTAACCCCGCTCGCAGAACGGGAGCCCGCGCACCGCTTTCACTCCCCAAGCATTCCCAGATCCCTCGCGAAGCATGATAGCTGCACGCTTCTCTCAGCTACATACGATGCGTGCACGCGGCGTTTAAAGGCCTCGATGGAAGCCGCGCGGACGTCGGATGCACTAGTGGGCTGGATCAAGCGCGGCTGCTTCAGCCTACAGCCAACGAGGGCGCAGCGTCCACCTCCGCGGCGACACACACAGACGCCGGACGTCCGTGCGCGGCGATGCGCTCGCACGCCGGCGGGCGGGCGGGCGTAAGAAGGACGCGGGCGCGGATCGTCGGTGCGGTGGGTCGCCGTGGGCACCGCGAGTCGGACGATGCATCACGCCGACGAGCTCGCGTCAAGAGTGCAGTGCTGGTGCAGGTGTGATTGGGTCTGATCGTGGGCACGACTTGGGTGCGCGAGCGCCGTGCTGCGCAGGGCGGGAGCCCGACGGCGGACGGACAGGGTTTAGACTCGCGCGGGATGATCGTTGTTCGATGGATTCAGAATGGGCGTGCGGTGCGCTACGATGGCGGGTTCGGGCTTGGTGGGGCGGCAGGTGCGCTCCCGTGATGGATTGAGAGCTACAATACTGGTAGGAGAAGCGCGGCGTCGTACAGGCGGGTCGTATGCGGAGCACGTACAAGTACACGGGCGGTGCATAGGCTAGCGAATAAAAAGAGCATGCAGGTCGAGAAAAAGAGCAAGCGAAGCGGGCGGAGCTGTGATGGTATGTTACGAGGTGCAGACGGGGTCTTAGGGGCTCAGACGGGGAGTGATGAGACTTGAGGTGGGGGTTGATGAGACTAGTACTCAGGCGGAGATTGAGGAGACTGAGGGTGTGACGGGGACGAGGCAAGTGGAGCGGGGCGCGATGCGCCACAACGTCAGGCGGGGAAGTGATCCGCCAGAATAGGAAGAAGACTGTCCGCGCGTGGCGGGGATGGGCAGAGAGCCGATCATGCATGGATGGCGTGGGCGATTGTCGGGCGTGGTGGTTGTCGGTCGCGACCAGATGCTGGGAACATCTTGCGATGGGATGCTGGGAAGGCCTGGGCGAGAGCACGCCGGGAACGCCGACGCGACAGCGGGATGAGAACGGCAGCGAGGTAGGTGGCGTGCCGACAGATTGCGCACAGGCGGAGCGGGCAAGGGGGCGGGCACGATCAGAGCGGCTGGAGGAGATCCGCCTTTTCGAGGTGATCGCGCATGAGGATCTCGCGGACCGTCGCGAGGGTCTGCGTCGTCGTCTTTGTGTCCTGTTACACATAGGCTTCCGTCAGCCGCGGGCAGGGCGGGAAGTGGAAGGGAAGGGAAGGAAAGGGGCACGTACGATAGCTGTTGTGAGGTACGAGTAAAACGGGCGCTGGACGGTCGAGTGTTTCTTCATCATGTCACGGAACTGTTTACGGAAATCTGCACAGTTCACACATCGCATCAGCCATCACCCACATCATGGGAGGGGTAGGGAGAGCACGCACACTTCGTCGCCGTCGGCACGTCGTTCTCGCGGTCGCCGTACGTAGGTATGTACCGCTTGATCGAGACGCCCCGCTCAAGCTTACGCTGCAGAATATCGCACTTGTTCAAGAAGAGGATGAGCTGGACTTTCTGGAGCAGTTTGGAGGACACGACGGCTTTCCAGAGCAGGTACGTGTCTTCGAGGCGGTTCATCGTCGGGTCTTCTTCCAGCCGCTCGTCGAAGACGGAGATGGGCGCGAGGAAGATGATCGCGTTTACGTCCATGAAGTACGGGTACCACGCCGAGCGCTGTCGGGTCGCGTCAGCGCTCGAGCAGACGGCGGTGGATGGGAGCTACTCACGCAGGACCGCGCGCCGCCGACGTCGTACATCACCCACTCGCGGCCCGCTTGCGGCCCTGTGCAAGGCTAGTCAGCGAAGGGCGCGCACTGGGGAGGGCGGGCGGAGGCATGCCTTTCTCGAATACGAAGGGGTACTCCTGTACGCCGAGCGTGCGCAGGCGCGCGCGCACGACGTCCGCGTCGGACGGTGCGTAGGAGCGCGAGACGATCCGGTCGACGTCGTCGAGGAAGCTGCGCGGGCGGGTCGGCTAGGACAAAAGGCAGCAAAAGGGGAGACGCACAATCCCGGCGCATCCTCGAACTCCATCCCATGCCTCGCCAACATCGCCCGGACCGTCGCGTCCTTCCAAAGCGCCACCACGTCCTCCTTACACCCCAAAATGACCTCCATCGCCTCGTCCGCCTCATCCTCCGCGTTCCCTCCTCCCCTCCTCCCCGCCCTCGTGCGCGCCCTCGTCATCGCCCAGCCCAACGCGCCCTTCCACCCCGCGCGCGAACGGACGAAAAACTCGTGCGTCCGCCTCCTGCGCCCAGGCGCGGCGCCGGCCGCCTCCATCTCCACGAAGGGCGTCGCGGGGCCGGGGCCGCCGTCGTCGTCGTCCGGCGGCGCGCACAGTCTGCGTTCGAGGTCGGCTTGGACGCGCCGGAGCGGGCCGAGTCGGAGGGCGAGGAGCTTGTGCCGCTCGCCGAAGCGGAGGGGCTTCTCGTCGGCGTCGTGTGGGCTGATACGGCGAGGCGAGCGGAGGGACATCGGAGCGAGGGTGTGAATGTGCGTGTGCGCGAGGCCGCTGGATTTCGAGCCGGAGCCCGAGGCGACGGAGGATTGGGAGCGGACGTCGGACTCGGAGTCGGAGAGGGAGGTTGCGGAGCTGGAGGCGTGCAGGCGGAGTGAGGCGGGCGGGGCGGGGGTGATGGTGGTGCGGGAGATGGCGAGCTCGCGGGCAAGTTGGTCGAGGATGATGTTGACAGAGCGGACGAGGTTGAGGAGGACGACGGAGCGCCAGGAGGCGCGCTGCTCGGCCCATGCGTTCTGCGCGTACGCGATCTGGAAGTCTGGCGGAGGGAAGGTGAGCGCGGACGGGACGCGGGACGGCAGGACAGCGCACTCTTGACGATCGTCGATTTGCCTGACGGAGAGGCGGTTAGACGAGCGTCCTAGGATCAGACTGGCGTCACGACACACCGCTCTCGCTCTGTCCGAGCAGAAGAACCTTGACAGGCGCTCGCCGCTTGGACCGCGCGGCCTTCTCGACGCGGATTTGCTCGTCAATACTATCACTGACGCGTTTCGCCTCCGCCTCAGCGCGCTCACGCTCGGCGCGCTGCTGCGGCGTCTCGTCTCTCGGCGGCGCGGCAAGAACCGCGAGCGGGTCGACGTCGGCGGACTCATACTTCGGCGTAGCCTTGCCCATCGGAGACGCAGACAAGGACACAGAAGAAGGGAAATGATACGAGTGGGGAGAAGGGCAGCCGCATCATGGGAGCGTTCTAGCGAGTGTATATGTAGGACTCTGTGCGCCGTCGGCGAGACGCCCGCACTCGTCAGATGGCCCTGACCGCCGCACACCCGGGCGCGCGGCCTGCCGCCGTGCCACCGCACGCCCATCCAAAGCCGCACACGCTTCGCGACCCACTCCTCTGATCGCCCTGCGCGTGTCCGCTCGCCCCCGCCCACGTCCGTCGACAGCAGCCCGGTTGGCACGCCGCACCAGGAAAAACCGCTGCTACGACCTCAGATAGATATGCTGCCCCACGCCCGCCGCTCCAAGCGCCATCACTGCGTCCGTGCCCATCAGCCACACCCATCGCGGCCGCACACTCCCCCCGACGCGCGCGTTCCGGTGCCCCGCCGACGCGTGGGAGTCTCCCACAGCGCCACCGGCCCGCGAGGCGGCACGTACATGTTCTGGCCCTCCCTCTCTCTGGCAGCAGGTGGCTGAAACGGACGGCGATGCGGACGGGGCTGCACCGATAGCTGGAGCGCGCGGAAGGACACTCCGAGAGGCGTGGTGGCGTCTGCGCTCTCGATCACGATCACACAACTTATGAGCCCCTTCGGTCCTCTGTACCTGGGCGCGCGACATTGACAGAGGGGCACGCAGATGCATGGAGGTGCGTGCGGCAGTGTTTGTGAACGGTACGGAAGAGAGACGCACAGGAAGATGCTATCCGAGAAGCACGAGGCGATGCGGTGCGGTGCAGGACGGTGCGGCGTACCCCTCTCTGGTTCTCTCCGCGAACGGCCGTAGGAACGAATCTGAACGAATCCGAAGGCAAAAAGCGTAACAGCGCAAACCCAGCAGCACATCCTCAGATCCTGCACCGCATCTGCTGCATCTGTGCAGTCGGACTTATAGCGCGCGCGTCTCTCCCGTAAATAGGTGGTCGACCGCGTGACCCCGTCCCGCAGGTGCGTTCCATACCACACCCACGCAACGTCAGAGATGCTGCGAGCGCGCGATTGACTCGCTGCGCCTCCGAGCTTAGCGGGCAGACGGCGGGAGGGCGGGGATGCAGATCTACGAGACGCCGCGGCCTAAGTTACACAGGATCGTCTGCATCGGAGCGGACGGGACGACGATGACGCGCGCCGAAGCCACGCCGACCCTGCATCCCTGCATTCTCGCATCCCCACATCCCGACCGCGCACTGGCACGATAGAAGCCCGCAAGCTCGAAGACGCGCTGTGGGAACCACCACGTCGACCGCGTCCCGTCCCATCTTGCCCTGTTCTGTCATGTTCTGTTCTGCTGATGCGCGCGCCCGGCGTCGCTGTCAAAGGACCGATGCACAAGGTGGGATGCTCGGGAGAGACATAACGCAGGGAAGCGCGGGATGCAGGCAGGTCCGATACAGTCGCTTGTACGTGCGGGTCCGAGAGCGCCACGGCGATCTCCGGGCGGTCCGCGCCGTTGCTAGGCTATGCGCGTGCTTCTACGGCCGTCATCAATCAAACGCATTGGCAGGCCAAAGGCTTGCTTCTACACGGAGATTATAGGGGCGGCGCACGACTTCTTAGGCGATGGAGTGGAGCATAGTAGAGCGGGGTGCGGTGAGGGAGAATCTGGCAGTGCTGGCACAGACATTACTGTGTGTCGAAAGCGTGCAATAGTACAAAGGCTGCTAGATTTGGAAGTGCTCCACTCTCAAAAGAGCCACGCTACAGCCCCAGTCCATTGGGGGCGACGGCGGGACTGTATGAAGTGCTCAGAGAGCCCGGAAGGTTGGACGACTAGCGGGCAGGGGCGCTACTACACTAACATGGGGGTGCGTCGCTGAATGCGGACAGGTTGGTTTTCAAGAACTGTAAGAGGTCCCTGCTTTAGTGCTTGAGAAACTCTATGAGCGCGTGTCTGGACTACGGCACATGTGGTCTTCCCTTAAGAAGAATCGCGTATGGTACTGGTGGACGATTGGTGATGGCGCATGTGAGGCGTGCAAGGTCGCGCCAGCCTCGATCTAGACTCGTGCGTCCATCCACTGGCACGACTCAACGTCGCGCACCTTCCGAACCGCTTGTCGTTTGAGGTGCGTGCAGAACCCGGCGCACCAAAGCTCTAGCATCCGATAACGCCTTCCACGTCTGTCCATGCTGCATGTATGTCAAATATGGATACAGAGCCTGTCGACATTGCCGCACCCAATTTGCCCCAGATCCGCCCTACTAGCGACGTCCCTCTAGCACATCCCGGCATATGTACAAGTAACACTTTAACTCACTGCAGCGACGGCCGCATTTATCAATGGAGCTGCGGTGCCGCCGGATAGCACCAGCGTCGTCGTTCGTAGGTTATAGTAAGTCTACTTGCAGTAGTAGTGGACACGTCACGTCTGCCTCAGCACATACGCCACCGACATCCCCTATCATAATCACAGAGCGCGGCCTCGAGCAGCCTCGTCCCAAGTCCAATATTGCACTGCTGCCCTCCCGATGTCATGCGCCCCGCCATCACGCTGTACGCCCCGCCACCACACCATCGCAGCCGCTACGCCCTCGTCCTCGTCCCGCCGCACCGACAGCTTGAATGATACATGATGCCGCACGGGGCTGTCTCATCTCTGCTCCGTACAGGTGATATTGTGGGACGCGCAGAGAGAGATGGTAGAGCGCACCGACAGATGGTGGCGCAGACTCGACTCGTCTCGGCTCGTCCCTGTCCGAGTCTAGTGCGCGCGCTCCAGGCAGGCGCACGTAACATCGTACCATCTAGAGATCGGCTGCCGCGCTCAGGCTCGCACATGTCCACCTGGCATACTCTGCACGACGTCCCCTCTTCATTGCCGACGGATGGTTCTTGCAGATCTTCTGAAGTTCTGAGCGCACGAGTCGCTCATTGTCTCGCAGACCGAGCCGAACACTGAGCGTTAGCTCGCATGCCAGTGGGAGCTTCGCAGGACGACGGCGCACGCCCCCGCGGCGCAGCGATCCTACGGTAAAATTCCGCGCCACAGACAGGATAACGATGCGCACGAGCATCCATTCTCGATTCGATGGGCGCAACGTACTTGTGCGATCGTCGCCTCTTTCCCCGGACGCGCTGCCTCTGTCTCTGCTTTATATTTGAATGGAGCACGTGATCGGGAGTACGTCGCTTTGTACATGTTCCATCTGCTACCACCACCACGACGATATATGCACGGTAGATTTCCGCCTCCCGAACTCGGTGCGCACGACGACTGGCACCCTCGGCACACGCGCGGCCGCCACACACACATCTATCAATGTCATAACTTCATCCCTGCCACCACGCCAGGCACCACTAGGTGTTTCGCACAGCGCAGTCGCCATCTAGCTCAGCAGAGCGTGCAGCCCAGACAACATTAATCCCGCCTGCGCCGCCTCCGTGCGTCCTCCTCCCGCACCGTCGAACCATACGTCCGTCCCCAGTACCGCGCGCCGCCCATTCCCACCCTCCTCAGCCTCGCTCTCCGCGCCCCCTCCTTCGCTACACAGGCCCTCCGCACCAAGCACCAGCACGCCGCGCGGCGCACCGACGTGCACGGCGAAATAGCGTGCGACTGCGAGCGCCTGCGGCCCGCCGACGAGCACGATATCGCTTGTCGACCGCCGCTCGACGCGCACGAGATACGCGTACGCCGCGAGCGCGCCGAAGAGGGCGTCGGCGGCCATATGGGTTGTGGCGATCGAGAGGATGCGGTGCGTCGGTGCGAGGGCGCGGAGGGTGGGGAGA